>RJWJ010020765.1:0-20309 GCA_004363605.1 Indri indri | reverse complement strand
TATTTTACAACCATAAAATTTAGTATTAAAGAAGGTACTTTTAAAAACTGCTATCAACTCACTGGTGATAACCAGCACTTTGGGACTGAAAAATAAAAATGTTAACACCCAAGCAGGTTTATGGATGCTTTGCTGGCACATTATCATGACCATGTTTCTAGCTACTTAATTCTATAATTAGGGAACTTGAGCCCCTATTCTGTGCTTCAGTTCTTAGAAAAGCAAAGATGGTATGAACCAGAACTGTCACTTTAATATAGTAAAAACCAGACTAGTTTCCTTAAGTCCAACTGAACAAATACTGTCTATGTTCCCAATTCAAAATATCATCTGTGGCTTTGCTATAAAGGGTGACTACTGATAAAGCCTAAATACACAATGAACATAAATACATGGTACGTTAAAAGAACAGCTTGGCCCCAAGATCAGATGAGTACAATTTTATACCTTTTTATGAATTAAAGGATATTATCACTTTTTGACAAGAAATAATGAACTAGTAAAATTTCTACTAAATAAGTTATTTTTAAAAATGAAATCGCTAACCTTTGTTTACCACTTAATAATTACATACATATACAAACTCATATGCTTCATTTTGGCATTACTCTTGCGAAGTAGGAAAGGGAGACAATTACTGCTAATTATGAATAAAAAAACAAAACTATTTAAGGTCATGATCCCTTCTCACCTATCTCCTCCAACATATAAACAATTTACAATCTCATATATTAATATCAAATTAAGAGTACAAAATTAGTATTCAACATTCCTTTCTCCTATTCATCAACACTTACAGGATTAAAGGGGAAAAAAGGTAAAGGCAGAACAATTCAGAAATTAAAATCACAAGAAAAACAGTCAGAATTACATACTAGTTTATGAGGAATTGTTTTATTACTTTCAAGTATATATGAATAATATTCTTCAAATGAAAAACTATCAAAGCAGTCCCTATAAACTTGATAAGATTAATAAATGTTTGTCAATTTACCAATTATTTAAATAGCTGATGCTGAATAGACCAAATATTTGAGAATAATTGGTTTTAGTAGATTAAAGTTTCCCCCTTTAATACTGTTTACGCTTTTCAATTTCTTAGGAAGCATAAGAACTATATATAATAATATATATACTACAATTATAATACACGCTATAATAACTTTTAGCTTAGCCTCTACATGACTTATGAGGAATTAACTGGTATCAAAATAAATTATTTATCTATTGTTTTCAATGACTGTACATAAAAACTCACATAATTTTGAAAAAAAAACTCAACACAAGCAGACAATAAACAAAAAACTTACCTAGCATGTTCTTCAGGAAGTTTTCTTTGTCGTTGCATATGAAACATTAGATCTCCTCCATTTACATACTCTATAACAAAGAACAATCTAAAACACAGGAGAGAACCCATGAAATCAAGATCCAAAGTAAGGTAGTGTAACTGTGCAATTTAAACAATTCAGAAACCAGTTACAACATAGCATTCTCTACAACTTAGCCTTTAAATAGACGTGAAGAATTTGGTGGAAACAAAGGGTATCTAGAGTACGGCAGATATAAGAAAGTAAACCAGCATAATTCTGTAATCTGCTACTTCTGTTGTAAAATAGTACCACTTGCAAACCAGAGCCACTCATCCCAATTTTAGTATTTGATAGATAAGTCATTTTCAACAGTATTTCCCCCCCAGTTAAGGTCTAGGAAACTTTAAAGTCATAAAACTAGAATCCTGGGGAAATTTAAGAAGTTGGATTTCTTCTGCCATAATTATGACCTGGCTTTTTCTTTTTTTGCCTAAAGCGGGTCATTTCCAAATGCTGATCCAATGTCAAACTTGTATCACTGACTGGAGTATGAGTAGTAGGAAGTTGTAAACACAGTACTGTTGTGTCTTTCTCCATGACTTTTACTTCACTAATTATAGCGGAATGGTTCTTATTGTGTAATATACCCAATGTATGAAGCCCAGTTATCATTCCACTATCTTTCAATCTTACCTGCTTTCTGTCTGGAAGCAAGAATGCAGCCCAACAAGAAAAGGATGATTGGATGCCTGCTCAAACACATGCTTCTCTGTCTGTACCCAATCAATATCCTATTTTAAAATATGAAAGAAATCCATGTCAAATAAAATGATATCATCGAAACCAATGATAAATTTGCTCTTAGCAATTCAATTATCACAAATGCAATTTTTAACTAAGTAGGCTAAATATCAAAACCATTGACAATCATAAAACAATTTATATACAAAGAGAAAAATGCCACTGGTAAATCTGTTAGTATTATGAAATGGTCTAGAAAGCCTTTACAAAGCTCAAGTATTTCCCCTGATAGTAATATGGCTTTATTTCTATTTTTGTTTATTTATTTGAGATTGGGTCTTGCTCTGTCACCCAAACTGCAGTGCAGTGGTGTGATCATAGCTCACTGCAACCTGGAACTCCTGGGCTCAAGGGATCCTCCCGCCTCGGCCTCCCAAGGAGCTGAGACTAAAGGTGCACACCATCACACCCAGCTAATGATTTTTATTTTTTAAAAAAATATATATAATAATAATTAGATTATTTTAAAGATTTCGTATAGTCTTTTTGAAGCATATATTTAGAAAAGCAGACTGAAATAATAAAGCACAAACATTGAGTTTTTCCCTGAAACAGTACTCTTAAGCAGTGTAACAGTTCGGAAGCAGTAAAACATCACTGTGCTTACCTCATCATCATTGACAAGCTCTTTTTTCACAACTTTCATTGCATAAATACGATCCGTTTTTTTTAATCGAACCAACAGCACTTTGGCATAACTTCCTCTTCCTATTACCCGTAGCAAATCAAAATCCTGAAGACCTAAACTGGATGAAGCTTTGCCACTTTCCCTGGTGTTCATTGCCTGTTGAGAACATTTATATCAAAATGTTATACTGGAAGTATTTTGCATAGTACCTTATGTTTCTAATACCTAGTTATACTTATAATGATTTAAAAATATTTTCTGAACATAAAAATATTTTCTTATGTTCTTAATTCTTTTCTGTATTATTCCAAACCACATAATGTAACTACCCACGAGACAGGATGAGTTCACAAGTGGAGGTAAGATGGGTGGTAACACGAATAGGGAGGGAGTGGAAGTCTGAAAAATTAGGTCCTTAAAAAGGACCTAATAATTTTTGTGTATGGGGGCAATGGAGATGCATGAATAAAAAAATGACACTAACTTTGGCAATTGGGAAATTGGAGGTACCACTGACAGGGAAAATAATGTGTGTGGATAGGACAAGATTGACAGAGTTGTTGGAGATAACAGTTTGGTTTTTAATAATGAATTTACAAGTTACAATGGGACATCAAGATAAAAAAGTCTACTGGAAACTTGATATAGGAAATTTAAGATACTGAGAGGACACATTCAGAGGCATTTTTGGAGGCTACAGGCAGAAAAAAAGCATGAAGCAGTTCAGCTAATGGAAGACATTCTTATCCACAGAATACCAAGGCCTCTTTGGGATGACAAAGTAAGCCTTATAATTCATTCACAACTAGAAATTTAAGCTTCTGGTAATTTATGGAGAAGTCTGATTTATCTTTTATTAGATACCTGCAAAATCATGAGCATAAAACGACAGACATACAAATGAGAATAAAGTATGAATTCTCTGAAGAGTATCAAGAAGAGCAAAGAGCAAATTTTTGAGAAACATAAAAAAAACCCAGTAAGTACAAAACAGAAAGAATATTATGAAAACTGAAGGAGAATGATAATCCAAAAGAATTGTCATACATGAAAATTTAGAAATAATAAATAAATAAAGTGGAATGAAAAGAAATCAGATTTGGGCAAGTTAAAAAAGAAGAGAATGATAAGAAAATAAGTCAATATACGGACTTTCAATATGGTTAATTGGAAACTATAAGAGAGAATCAAATGGAACAAAAAAAGCACAGTACCTTCGTAGATACAATAAGGCTGAAGCCAGATAACAGTGGGATGTCACTTTCAAAGGACTCAAAAAAGAAAAAACAACAAAAAAGAACTACTGACCTAGAATTCTAAATCCAGCAAAAATTGCTCCCATAATGAAAGTGAAATAAAACCATTTCGGATAAAAACTCAGAAATTCCATCACTAGTAGGTTCCCACTAAAAGAAATACTAGAGCTCAGATGGAAGGACAGAGATACGGGAAGGAACAAAGAACAAAAAGGGTAAAATGTGGATAAATCTAAATAAGGACTATTTAAAAACACTAATACACACACAGACAGAATTTTAAAATATGACAATAACAGGACTAAGGGTAGGAAAGGGGCAGGGGGGAACAAATTTAAAGTGCATTCAGGCCACCGCATTTTCTGGGAAATGGTGCATGTATTATTAATACTTTGTATTCGACTTTAACAAGTTAAAGATGTAACCTATTTCAAAATGAAAATAAGTCATCCTACCAAATTGTTTCCTAATTTAAATTAAATTAGTAATTACTAAATTAAATCAGAATAATACTCTGGAATCATTAAAAATCATTCTTGTATTTTACCATTATAATCTAAAATCTAAGCAGGTCGATGTGTCATATTTTAAACTGTTGAGTCTTACTAAAAAAGTTAATGATGTAACGTACACTAAAGCAAATTATCTTACCTCCTTCTCTTCACCAACTTGATCCAAACTCTCATGACTTGAAGGATTATACGGAATCACTAAAAACCCAATCCCAAACATGAAAAAAAAGAAAAAAGGGTGGGAGAGCAAAAACATAGCATCTATTAATGAGTTTGACATAAAAATTTTCTCTTGATTTTCTTTTTTTAGTTTTTACTTCTGAATAAGTTTTCATTATTTAAAAGTGAATACTTGTCCTACTAGTAACAAATTGTATGTACATATAACAGCAAAACCCTAATCTTTAGTGAGGATAAAGAGAACAACCTGGTAGCCAAGTACTACTTTTAACAAATATTTCTGCTATTTTTTAAAACATCTCTCTCCTTTACAAATTAATGAAACACTTCCTTCTATAAAGATGACTGTATGACTGAGGCATAGAGATAGAGGGCCTATGGTTTGCACTTCTCACACCCTTCATACTTAAAATTTTCCTGACTGCTACACAGGTTAAATAAAGAACTGACAAGGATGTGACTTCTATTTCTTAAAGCTACTTGGGGCAGGAGGGGTGAAACCTGTATTTCATATAGCCAGTTTCTTCCATGACCAAGAGATTCCATTCTGTCTTTCCAGAAAAACTCCCTTGTCTTCCCCTTCTCGATTCAGTTCAGAGCAGATCAGGCTGCTCTACCCCCTTCATTGTTCTCCAAATTTTCCCAGGTATGTGTTTAGGATTTTGTACCTATGTAACACTGAACTCACATCATCTTTCTGGAATTTCCTATGCTGCACCTCAATATCTTTCACAGAATTTCTACTTCTGATATTAAAGCTTTTAATAAAAACAGGTCACCTGAACACAACATGGCTCACAAAATCAGCTTCATATTTTTTCATTATGGAAAAAAACTGAGTTTGCTGAATTTAAAGGATCTCAAAGAAATTTATCTGAACTAGAAAAAATAGTCATTTGTTGTAGTTTACATAGTTGTCTTTTTAAAATGCCAAATGTGTATGTTAAATATTGTGACTGACTTTACTACCAGAATATATTCTTACCTACTTTTATTTGGGAAGGACAAAAATGTTTTTACACTCAGGTAAGAGTCACCTAAAGAAATATTTAAATGCTATTTTGTTAATGAACGATGATTCATGTCAGCATCATTCTTACCTGTCTGTGCATGGTCTGAATGCATGGATGACTGATCCATGGGCATCATTGGTTCCTACAAACATTTCAGAAGACACAGTAATTTAGTAATTCTTTTTAAATCCCAATACCTCTGTTAGTCCAAAAACAGCATTAGTTCAATGAGACACAGCATACCAATATGTAATTTTGAAAGAATATAACTTAGTGAGAATTATGTTACTATATTTTACTTTTAATTTTATTTTATGAAACCATACAATATTCCTGTGAATGAAATAATGTTAGTCATATTTTACAGAAGCAGACACAAACTAACTTCAGACCATGAATTAGAAATCAAATTAAACTCCTATATACTCTGATTTGTTTCTCTTCTATACTACTTATTCCTTCAAGCTCCACTTTAAATCTCTGGCAAAAAAAGTCTAGAATATGAGCTCTGTAGCTGGGAGACATACTTCAGGATGTCTATAAAACCCTTAAAATTGTATGTAAAATTCAGTGACTTTCCCATTTTCCTGAAGATTCTCAAAGGTGTTAGTGGCCCCAAAAAGGAAAAGAAATACCTCCTAGAAACTGACTTGACCAACTAACTGCCAATAATCTTAGGAATAATGCTAATTCAAACCCAAGTTGTTGCTAATTCATTAATCTTGGACCCGAGTTTAATGAATACTGTTAAATAGCAGGAAAAAGTAAACTTGAAAAAAATCATTACTTATACAGTTATAATGTTAAGACTGTCTTCAAGATAGGTTTATAAGTAAGCTTACGGATTTTTAAATGCATTTAACCCCTATCATAAAATAGCAATATAATCGCTAACCCTGTCCCTCTTTCCTTGTACATGTATGAACACACAAATCATTCCCTCACCTAAGAATATGTAAAAATATCAACAGTAACCTAGATAAATTATGACTATAATTTTAGCCTCCTGTATAATGGTATAACCATTATAAAGAACAATTTAGAAAGATGCATCCAGATCTTTTAAAAAAAGCATATCTTTTAACCCAGTAATTCTACTTCTGGATCCTTAAGGAAATAATATATTTACCAGGAAGTTCATTATGATTTTCTTCTTTAGAAAACAACTCAAATTTTCAATCACAAGGAACAGAAATAAATTACAGTATACACATATAACAAACTATTATGCTAAAAGTGATGAGGAGATATATATATAGATAGATAGATATAGAAAGATGACCAAAATAAATTGTTCAGTGAGGAAAAAAGGGTTAGAAAACAGTATGCATATAATCTCACTTTTGTTAAAAATATGTAAAAGAAAGACACACCCAAACATAAGTGCCTTCTGGTGGATAAACACTCAACCTTCTACAAAGTAGTCTCAAAAACCACCCACAAACAAACAAAAACAAAACCAGAATCTGGTCTGCTTGGTGGTTCACGACTGTAATCCTAGCACTCTGGGAGGCTGAAACAGATCACTTGAGGTCAAGAGTTCAAGACCAGCCTGAGCAAGTGAGACCTGTCTCTACTAGAAATAGTAAAAATTAGCCAGGCGTGGTGATGCACACCTGTACTTCCAGCTACTCAGGAGGGTGAGGTAGCAGGATCCCTTGAGCCCAGGAGTTTGAGGTTGCAGTGAGCTATGATGATGCCACTGCACTCTAGCCCCAGCCACAGAGCGAGACTCTGTCTTAAAAAACAAAACAAAACAAACCCCCAGAATCTAATCAAACCTCTACATCCAGCTACTATATAATATAAAGGAAACAAAGAAGACAGAGTAACACGAGGAACATAGCAATGGAGAAGTAATGAGCAAAATTCTGCAACACTTTAAATGACAAACAACTGTTTCTTCTATAATCAAATTTTAAGGAAAAAAAGTAGAGAGAGAGAGAGAAAGAGATGGAGGAGGAACCAGTAAACTAAAAAATATCTAAGAGACATCAATCAATTGCAAATGTGGACTTCATTTAAATCCTGATGCATAATGAAAACTATAAAAACAAAATTACAACATTTATGGGACAACTGAAATTTTTAACCCCGTGGAGGGGGCACACTGCAGGAGGCGAGCAGTGGCGAGCGAAGCTTCATCTGTATTCACAGCAGCTCTGCCCGAGCTCCTGCCCCGACCATCCGCCCTCCAATCCCTCCAATCCCGTGGAAAAATTGTCTTCCATGAAACCAGTACCTGGTGCCAAATAGGTTGGGAACCGCTGTTCTAGAGGTACATACTGAAATCTGTCTGAGATTTGTTTCAAAATAATGTAGGGTGGGGGGAGGTTAAGTGGGTGGGAGTATAGATGAAAACAAGATTGGTCCTGAGTTGAAAACTGTTGGAACTGGGTGACTGGTACATGGAAGTTCACTATACTGCTTCACCTACTCTTATATGTTGAAATTTTTTCCATACAGAAAAATTTAAAATGTTTATGCATATAAATTTGCATAGAAAAAGTTGCAGAGCGATATACACCAAATGACAATTACCTCTAGATGGTAGAATTTATAAGAATTTCCATTAATTTTTTTCTTTATTGATCTGTATTCCCTATTTTTTTCTATAATGAATATGTTTTAATTACATACTTAAAACAGAAAGTGAAAAATAAAAATTTTAAATACTTTTCTCTCCAGCAATCTCACACTTTAAACAGCAAAGACTTAACTCTTTTTACCTGGTTATCTGCTTAAGATAGATGCTAGAATAATGAGAGCTATAAACTAATAAGTTTAGATTAAATAAGAGGGAAAAAAAATCTCTTAAATGATTCTCCCTGCATCTTCCTAATTTACATCAGAGGATTTTACAGCAGGTCAAACAAAGAAGTTAACTATATCCTACAAACAAATATTACTGTAGTTATTTCAAAAGTTCCAAAGTTCACAATATGTTAACTGGAATGTAAAGTGTCCCTACCAATACTCTGTAACAACTTTCTTGTCCTATAATTCCTTCACACCTTCCTATTTAAGCCCTCTGTTCCAGTAATGTTATCAAGCACTTTTTTTTTTTTTTTTGAGACAAGGTCTTCCTCTGTCACCCAAGCTATAATGCAGTGACATCATCATAGCTCACTACAACCTCAAATTCCTGGAGTCAAGTGATCCTCCTGCCCCAACCTCTCCAGTAGCTGGGACCACAGGCTCACACCACCATGCCTCGATAATTTTTCTGTTTTTTTGTAGAATGGGGTCTTGCTCTTGCTCAGGCTGGTCTTGAATACTGGCCTCAAGCAATCCTTCCTCCCACCTTGGCCTCCCAAAGTGCTAGGATTATAGCTGTGAGCCATCTCCCCTGTCTCGAACATGCTCTATTGAAAAACAAAATAGAAAAGTGTGTCTTACCGGTGGCAAAGAATGCCGCCCACATTCAATTGTGACAAGTTTGTGGCACTTCTTATGAACCAGGAGCTTGCAATTGATGCACTTGTATCCCTGGCGTCCAAGTCCCCAAATTCGGTCTGTGCAGATGGCACAGTGAGCACGCTGAAAAGAGTAATTAAATACTTTATTAACAAATGGTCACAATCATTTCCCAACAGTTTGCTTATAAAATAATGAAAATAAGTGGCTTTCTTACAACACAATTCCCTTCATCATGGTGTCAACTTCCAGCCCATGGCAAACAAAACAAAAGAAAACTTCCTCATACATCATTTTTCAAAAGCTATGAGGATCAATGAAAAATAAATAGAAAAGAGAAAGTGTTTTAGAGAGACTGTGAAATTTGTGACCATATTGCTAAGTCCAAAAATTTTCAGACTTCACATAATTAAGTTCAGAGTAACGAAAACAGAAAAAGTGAATTAAACTAGAAATACATATGGCAGAAAAAGCCAGTTAAAGACTCCTAAGCAAACATAACCTTCCAGACTGGTCACAGGTCAAAGCAAAGCCCTGCTTTCCTAAGAGCAATACCTAAGCTACCTTTTCATTTCAAAGCCTTCTTTAATTATGAGTGCTACTGAAAATAAAAGAGTTTGGGAATCTCAGGTGGTGGTTTCTATTTACATTAATGAATTTAGGACATTAGTTTTAGAATGGAATTGGCATCCATAAATCTGCAGTTATCAATAGTAGTTAAAAACATGGACTTATAGATACAGACTGCTTACTTTCAAATCTCGGCTCTGACACTAGCTGTGTCATCTTGAGCAAGTTACTTAACTGCCTTGCGCTTCAGTTTCCTCATCTATAAAATAAAAATATATAGTTTCTATTGCACAGGGTTGCTGTAAGGCTTAAACGAGTTTATATAAGTAAAGCATTTGGAAAAGTGCCTGGTACACAATAAAAGCCAGGTAAGTGTTTGCTATTATTATTTTCTAAATGGTGAAAATCAAATTATGACATTAAATAAATAAAAACATATAAACAAAATAAACTTTGCTTATTTTCTGGCTGCCTTGAATTATATTTAAAAAGCCAATTTTCTTATAGGTAGGGTATATTAGTTGGATAATTAATCATCCAATCTGGAACATTTTTTAGGAGAAAAAGGACATGCTATTAAAAATTACAAGCATTCAGCTTTGTGCTGGGCTGGAACAACAACAACAAAAAATTATAGACAAGCTAGGACTGCATAGTCAAGGGGCCTCACAGCTGCCACCATGGGCCGGGGCAGGCCCAGCTATTCCTAGAGCCGGGGCGGGCCTCCCTCCTTGACAAATCCCTGGAAGCAGAGCCCATTTGACTTAAACTCTGGGGCTAGGGAAGTTACTCACTCAGGTTGTCCTCTTTCCCTCTCCCACCAAAGAAGTAAACACTCTGGGCAGAGGGGGACTGATATGTTTGGAGGGAAATGGGAACACATACAATAATTAAAGAGTAAAATCGTATTTAATGAAGACAATGTTAATTCAAGACTTTCCAAGAGAAGCTTCAGTGCAGATGGATTTGAGATGCCACAAAATCCAGTAAAAGATTCAAAAGCAATGTTTCAAACCTAAAAACAGATGTGCCTAAAGAAGAGAAGAAGCCTTTATAGCAGTCCTATAAATTACAAGACGTGGTTCTATAACTGCCACTGAGAAATTTCTGTCACTTTCTGTTCAGAATATTTTGCTGGAAATACCCAGAATTGCCACAATAAAGATTTGTCCGTCAGTTTGGTTCCCACTTAGGTTATGTATTTCATTGAAATTGCTCAGTTAAAATGGCTTGAGAAAATTGTGGGTAAGCAGACATAAGAAATAGATGGTATGGACCGGGTGCGGTGGCTCACGCCTGTAATCCTAGCACTCTGGGAGGCCGAGGTGGCGGATTGTTTGAGCTCAGGAATTCGAAACCAGCCTGAGCAAGAGCAAGACCTCGTCTCTACCAAAAATAGAAAGAAATTAATTGGACAGCTAAAAATATATATAGAAAAAATTAGCCGGGCATGGTGGCGCATGCCTGTAGTCCCAGCTACTCGGGAGGCTGAGACAGTAGGATTGCTTGAGCCCAGGAGTTTGAGGTTGCTGTGACCTAGGCTGAAGCTACAGCACTCGCCCCAGGCAAAAGAGTGAGACTCTGTCTCAAAAAAAAAAAAAAAAATAGATGATATGTGTCAGGGAAACCATAAGGTATTTGAACTGCTACATGACTGAACCAAGTATACTATTATTTTAAAAGGAAGGCTTATACAGATCTAATTCTGAAATGCTAATTATCCATCCTGAGGGAGGATTGTTCCTCAATTAAGGACTTGTTTATTTAACTGGGACTGTAAATATATTTTTGTTTCTAAGCTATATTTGTGAAATTTATTTTCCAAAAATGCCCACTGTGAATGTGAAAATATATTCTTAAGTATTTTATACCTAATTGTAAACTTTTCTCAGAAGTCCTGCTTTATTCTTGTTAAACTGAACACAATATCTGGATAATGTGTTAACAATAATTTTCATACTTGAAATAAGCATTTATTAAAAAAAAATTACAGGCATACTGCCCCAGGCAAACTGGGAATATAAGGTCACAGTATTTCTTTAAAAGGGAATAACAAGACTTAATAACAAAACTGCCTTTCTTTCATAATAGAAAGAAAAAAATAGCTGTCTCAAATCATCAGCATACAACAAAGTTTACCCTGTTGAAACGCTTGGCTTGAAAAGTGTGGCCATTTGCACAATAAAGCTTTCTCCAGCGGCGTGCACCTCGGCGATAGATGGATTCTGAAGAGAGATTAATAGTTAAAAAAAAAAGGAAGAAAGAGCAAGTGTGAGTAAGTTACTGCATAATTAAGTCTGTAATTTTTTTCATGATATTCACTGCAAGAAAAAAAATATATTGATAAAAACCTTAATGTGAAAAAGTAAAACAGAGTCATCGAGGGACTAGAAAGTAAAGACCCTGGAGTATAAATGTTTCAATAACTAGTATTGCTTTTCTTTTTAAACATTTTCCAACTTTTTATTTTGAAAAAATTTTAAGCCCACAGAAAAGATGAAAGAATAAACACCTACATTCTTCACCTAGATTTACCAATTATTACTGTTTTGTCATATTTGCTTTCTCCTCTATAAAAACATATTTTTTTCTGAATCATTTGGAAGATGCAGACATCGTGACACTTAAAAACCCCTAAATACCTAAGTAACCACTGCCTAAGATTAAGGATATTCCTCCTAATTCTAAATAACCACACTACCATTACCATGTCTTAGAAAATTAACATTAATTCAATATCACCCAAGATATGGTTCATATGCAAATTTCCCTAATTGCTTCAAAAGTGTCTTTCAAAGTTTCCTGTTTCTATCTAGGATCCAATCAAGATTCAAGCATTGCATTTAGTTATTTTGCCTTTTTTGTCTCTTTAAGGTATTCTAAAACATTCATTCCACCTCGTTTGTTGTTTTTCATAATTTTTTTTAAGAGTCTAGGCAGTTGTCTGATATTATGTTCCACATTCTGGATTTGTCTGTTTCCTTATGATTAGAGTATTAAATACTTTTGGCAAAAATAATACATACGTGATGTTGTGTATTTCTTATTGCATTACATCATGAGGTACACAAATGTTAGAATATCAACTCCTACTACTGATGTTAAATCACTTCTTAATAAAAGGTAGTGATTACTAGATCCCTTCATTGTAAAGGTACATTTTACATTTTATAAGTAATCTGTAAGTGATATTTTGTACCACAAGAACATCTTCTCCCCCAATAACCTTTCATCTAATGGCCTTTATATTAATGCTTTTCTTAAACATTTTTAGAGAAAGAAGTTCCAAAAGCTCAAATCCGGTCAAACTTCATAATTTTGGTAAAGTCCATCATTATTATATATTAAAAATATATTGTGTATTAGTAATAACTATATCCCATAGTAATAGTTGATACCATGGAAAAATTACATTAGATTCCTGAACTCATACATTAAAGCAAACATAGCACTGGGTTTACTATTTAAAGTTGTGATAGTAAAGACCAGTTGCAATGCTCTGAATTAGAAACCTTAAGATAGCATAAGACAAAACCTTAAATATAGATGTTTTTACTTTTGTTTTGTTTTTTAAATTAAGAGACAAGGTTTTGCTATGTTGCCCAGGTTGGATTCTAACTCCTGGGTTCAAGTGATCCTCCTGCCTCAGCCTCCTGAGTAGCTGGGACTACAGGCATGTGCCACCACACCGGTCTATGTGCATTTACTTTTAATTATATATTGTTAGCAGTAGCCAAAGCAGAAAGTTTCTGTTAACAGCATTTTAACCTAAAAGAACATTCTATTTCAGAAACTTTCATAAACTAGAACTTGACTTACCTTAAATTTAAACATTTTAATGTTGCCTAGGAATTAAAAGGGCCAAGAGAGCACATTAGTGGTTATCAATTTTCCTGCATGTCCCAGTTTAGTAATATGTATTTTACTGAGGGAGAGGTAGTAACAAAATATCCACCAGTAAATTTTGAAGGGCAAAAGTGAGCATAAAACATAATGGAAAGTTAGAAAACTATATTTTATTTGTGAAGAATGCTATAGATCTATAATATATTTGGAGATGGCACTCTGGAACCAAGAAGATCTGCTACAATGGCAAGCCTTTCAAAATTCTGGCTCTGAACAAAGAGAAGATACCTGCTTCTCCAACAGATCTGTGAAGGCAGCCTACCTGGCTCAATTCATCACCACCAGAACCCCAGAGAAATTTTCCTAGCTAAATCCAAACTTGCATTTTTCACTATTGCTTTTGGGTTCTACCTATTCCTTGTATTTCCCCATCTTCCTATATAGCACATGGCTACCATTATGTACAAATACCCAGAGTTCTTTTAAGGAAGATAAAGAGTCACACAATTAAAAGTTTAGAACAATTTCACTTAATTCAAAGCAAAACACCACCACTCCTTCTAAATTCATGGATATGTGCAGAAACCATAAATAAAAATGAGTTGCCTAATATCCACAATTAATAAATTATACCATATATCAAAAGCAATAACTTATAATCAAACGTAAGTTTGCATATTTAAATTACATCAGAACAAATACATTGACTCTTTCAGTTCATCTCATTAATAATAACCACTGGCTTAGACATTCAAAAGCAATCCCTTAACAATTCCTAAGGACACACGCTGAAGTATTTAGAGGTGAAGTGTCATGTCAGTTACTCTCAAATGGCACAATAAAAAAATAATAAAATAAGTGCATTCGTTATGTTTATATGTGCGTGTATACATGTGTGCACAGATGAAGAGATAAAGCAAACAGGGAAAATGTTAACAATTGGTAAATCTGGACAAAGGATATATGAGTATCCTTGTTTTCAATGTTATTTCAACTTCTCCATAGGTTTGAAAATTTCCAAAATTAAAAACCAGGGAGACTTAAAATTAACTTAATTTTCCTTTTGTATGTGCAATAGATAATCACCTAACTTGTAACTAAGAACTATCTGAATTTGATCTGGCAAAAGTGGAGTTTAGGTAGTTGCTAATATATTCCAAATTAAATTGAAAAATGGAAAAGAAATCAAATGAATTCTAAGTTCTATTTCTGATTTCTTTTCACTTGTGCTGCTGCATAATAACTCTTAAAAGGTGTGAAGTATATAAACACTCACTATCTTCTCCTGGACAGGGCATTCCAGGACGTTCTGGCACACAAGGGAATACTGAAAGAAAAGAAAAGAAAATTCGTTAACAGCATATTTAAAACACACAAATTACACAGAAATTTAAAATTACATTTAAAATTCAAATATAAAAAATTGGCCCAGATTTCAACCTGACCCTCTCTTTACTTGAGACAAGATATGGTCAATATTATTTGTTGAAGCGATCCATTTTACCGAGGCCATATAAAAGAAGGTTTTATGAAAACAAACATATCTATAAACAATGCATTAGAAACTCAAATTATTAATTCTAGTCCCTGTCACATCATTAATTTTTTTGGTCCTTAAAGAAATCATTAACTATTATTTCCTTAAATACTTGTTACAGTAGGACAAGTTTCCTACAATGAAGAATTAAAAATAAAATTATAAAAATGTATACAAACATGGAAACAGAAAACATTAGAGTTTTAAAAAGATGTATACTAAACTTAGGAATAAATTAATACCAGAAACAGTATCAAACATCTAAAAATGTTAAGTTTAAATTAGGAATTATAACTTGATAAACATACTAATTAAAATCTTTTTTATAATGAGGTAGAATATAAAGCAACAGTGTATTTATGAACATCTAATTAGCTATTTGTAATCTATGATGTACTTAAGGACACAGTTTAGCCAGGCACAGTGGCCATGTCTGTAGTCCTGGGAGGACTGCTTGAACCCAGCAGTTCAAGACCACCTGGGCAACATACTGAGACTCCACCTCTAAAAAAAATAAAATAAAAGACACAGTTTAATAAAAGCACAGAAGACAGGAAGCTCAGTTCCTAATATACATTTTTTAAAGCTGAAGCCGGGCGCGGTGGCTCACGCCTGTAATCCTAGCACCCTGGGAGGCCGAGGCGGGTGGATTGCTCAAGGTCAGGAGTTCGAGACCAGCCTGAGCAAGAGCGAGACCCCATCTCTACTAAAAATAGAAAGAAATTATCTGGACAACTAAAAACATATATAGAAAAAATTAGCCAAGCATGGTGGCGCATGCCTGTAGTCCCAGCTACTCGGGATCACCAGGAGGATCACTTGAGCCCAGGAGTTTGAGGTTGCTGTGAGCTAGGCTGATGCCATGGCACTCTAGCCAGGGCAACAGAGCCAGACTCTGTCTCAAAAAAAAAAAAAAAGGCTGAAATATAAGCTTACTTCTGAAAACAGACCTGTGATATAGTATAAAAAGCTATAAAATGGGGGTGAGGAGTTAAAAACCTAACCTATCTGTACAGCAAACACTACTCAGGTAATAAGCACACTAAGGTATCCACGTAACAAAACCATTTATATCCCCTTAATATTTTGAATTTTTTTAAAAAAGCAATAAAACTTAAAACTGACTATTAAATACCATTGATCAATTATTTTGTTAAGCATTCACTGTAATTTTATTCTAGAAAGAGGTAACAAAAATATAGATAACTTCTAAAGCCCTAATAGAATCTCAACAAACTAGATTATGGATCCCTTGGGAGTCACTATATTGAATTCTAAAGGTAGGAAAAAAATCAAGAAATAACTGGTATTTTTTGTTTTTTAAATACACTGTAAAGAAAAGTACAAAGGAATAATAACAAGGTATTGAAATAATTCATTGTATTTGAGGAAAGAATTATATTTGTTTCATGTTTTAAACAATTTCCTAAGTCTGGTCTCCTACAGCTCCCAAAAATGTTACATGAAATATTGCCAATACATTAAATTAAATGTAGCATATTAAGGGGGTTCTGTATGACATAGAAAAAAAATTGAGGGGTAGCATAGCAGAATGAAAAGAACACAAATTTGGAATCAGAATTCCTAAGATTCATAATCCAGGTCTACAATGTACCAGTTATATGATCATTGAGTTTAGGTTTCTTCTTCTATACCACTACCCACATCTCAAGGGTTAAATATTAATGTCTGTAAAGTACAATGTAAATAGTTTCATTATTAACTCTTAAACAAAAGAAAAGACATTTAAGATACCTTACCTTTGGAGATCATTATTTGCATACATTACAAAATTGTAAGGAGATAACTTAGGTTCATTAGGTTCTCAATTCTTAAATTCTGTCCTTAACTTGCTGTGAAACACTGAGAGATCACATTTTTAACACCCAAGAATGCATACAGAGATAACAAATTTCCCAAGAATATAAGAAGTAGATTGATTTTACCTTCTCTAACATTTGAGAAACTATGAAAAAGAACAATTACTTAGGGATGAGGCAATAGAGATTAAGAAAATAACATCAGAATTATGTTTTAAAATGGTCAAGAATAAAGAGTTATTTAAAAAAAAAATTATAGCTCTAGAAGCTTTAATTACATAATAATGACTACTCCCTTACCATGAATCAAGAGTTCAGAATCCTTGTTTAGCTCATAAAGCCTAAAGGCTTCTTCTAACTCCAACTGAGATGATACTGTACACGGGTCTCCTAAAAAATACAAAGAGTAAAGCTCACTTTTTAAAATCTCTAAATGTGACAATTACTATTACATTCCACAATATAATATCTTGATGAAAACCAATTATATATATAAACAGAGAAATATTTGACAAGGACATATCATTGGTTATTTAGATAATTCTATTCTCTGAAGTAGGTGGCATAACTTTTTTTTTTTTTTTTTTTTAAAGACAGGCTCTCACAATGTTGCCCAGGCTAGAGTGCAATGGCACAATCATAGCTAAGCAGCCTCAAACTTCCAGGCTCAAGCGATCTTACTGCCTCAGCCTCCAGAGTAGCTAGGACTATAGGTGTGCACCACCATGCCTGATTAATTTTTAAATTTTTTATAGAGACAGGGTCTCCCTATGTTGCCCAGGCTGGTTTGGTACGCCTGGCCTCAAGTGATCCTCCTGCTGTGGCCTCCCAAAATACTGAGCCAGAGAACTGAGCCACCACACCCAACCTCCATTTTTATTTGTATAGTTAAAATAAGTATAGCCTAAAACTGTCTCCTTACATATTTTAAGTTCTGCCTATAGGTTTCTCCCTACATAGCAAACCGTAACCTACTCTTATAACAAGTAGCCAAGTCTCAGCTAATCACAACAGCCATACTTCAACCACTTATAGGTGGGCAACTTTTCAAATAGTGCTCAAATAAGGCAAATGCCAAACTGTAACCAATCCAGCTGTTTCTGCACCTCATTTGCGTTTTCTGTCCATAATTCCTCTCTGACTGTGCTATAGCTGCAGCTCAAGGGTCGCTATGAACCTCTCCTGGTTGGGGGATAGGGCAGCTGCTTGATTTGCTAATCATTCTTTGTTCAATTAAACTCTGTTAAATTTCAGTACAAAATATTACATGAGGTTGACAGACACCAAATTTAAAAAAATATATATAGGCCGGGAGCGGTGGCTCACGCCTGTAATCCTAGCACTCTGGGAGGCCAAGGCGGGTGGATCGCTCAAGGTCAGGAGTCCAGCCTCAGCAAGAGCGAGACCCCTGTCTCTACTAAAGATAGAAAGAAATTATCTGGACAACTAAAATATATATAGAAAAAATTAGCTGGGCATGGTGGCGCATGCCTGTAGTCCCAGCTACTCGGGAGGCTGAGGCAGTAGGATTGCTTGAGCCCAGGAGTTTGAGGTTGCTGTGAGCTAGGCTGAAGCCATGGCACTCTAGCCCAGGCAACAGAGTGAGACTGTCTCAAAAAAACAAACAAACAAAAATATATATATAAAAAACCATTTTGTTCTCAACATTGTATATATTCAAAACATAGCAAGCAAAATCTATGGTGACCACATTTGAAACTGTCACTGCTAATAACTAATGGGTATAGTTAAGAGGAAGCTTTCTGCTACTTGTTTCTTTAAAAGAGGAAGTAAAAGTATTAATAGTTCCATTGCCACAATATGGTTGGTTAGAGGTCTCCCTGTAATCATTTTGTCAGTTTTTCTTTTTCTTCACATGAGACAGCCTGAACAAAGGAGTCATAGAAAGTAAAAGCTACCAAAGTACTCAGGGCTGAAGAACAGTCCCACTTGAGCTGCTTTTAAATGTAAATGCATAGTTTTAGTAAAGGTACACAGAGAGGGGAAGGAGGAAACACCTTCCTTATCCAACTAGCCAAAGAACTGAGTCATCTTTGGCAATTAATAAGGTGGCACATCTCCCTGGACAACGATGGCATTCCTCAATGAAAAAATCATTTCGAGCATAGTTGGAGCCTGAGCTGGGTCCTTCATGCTGCCATTCTTTTGCTCATTCCTGTGGTTACTACACAGTGGATGCCACCAACCTTATCCAAACCTCAATCATCAGCAGAGAACTCAGTCTGCTACTTGAGAGTGAAAAATGAAGTCATTTTTCCATCTGTCTCAAAGAAAAAAGGGCCTCTATTCTTTTCCCCAACTTGGCCACTGAATCCCTACTTCCTTTTACCTTCTCTGGGCTCCTCAGTTCCATTTCCATTTTTTTCTTTCCTTCCATAACCTCTTCTCAGACAAAGGCATGTTTGAGTCTCCCTCTCAAAAATCTCTCTCCCACTCAACTTGCCACTCTATTCATTCACAGCCATACTTGGAGTAAACAAACTACAGAATGAAACTGGAGGGGATGGGGGAGAAGAAGGGGAAGGAAAAGGGGTAGGGTCCTTGGTTTTCCATTTTATACTTTACTTTAGTATTTTTTAATCATAAGTTTATAATCTTTTATAATGAAACAACTTCACTAAATATTCAGAGTGATCACATCCTGCTTTCTCCATGTTCTCATCTTTCATGCATTTTTCAAAATTCTGCTACCAGGTTTTATCCAAACACTCCAGTAAAACTGCTGTAGCAGAAGTCATGAAAATAGCATCTTTTCAGTCTTTGTTCTAGGTAAACTCTCTATAGCACCTGACAAAATAGCCCTCTAACTATTCATAGAAACTTTGTGTTTAGGTTTCTAAAAATACCATTTTCCAGGTTTACCAACTATTTGACTTTTTATTCTGGAAATATTCAAACATATTACAAAATCCTGTTTCCCCTGTATACCCACCCACCTACTCTTTACCACTATAGCATTTTGAGCAAATCCTGGTTACTCTAAAAATTCCTTAATATAATCAAAATATCATTATCAGTCTATAAAAACTACAAGTTATTCTGTAATTCTCTGTAAAATATCCAGACATATCCATATGCAAAAAAAGAAGTTGGACCTTTATCTTATACCATAAATGAAAATTAATTCAAAATGGATGAAAGATCTAGATGTAAGAACTAATACTACTAAACTCTTAGAAGAAAACATAGGGGAAATGCTTCATGACATTGGGTTTGGCAATGGCTTCTTGAATATGACATCAAAAGCATAGTAAAGGGCCGGGCGCGGTGGCTCACGCCTGTAATCCTAGCACTCTGGGAGGCCGAGGCAGGCGGATTGTTTGAGCTCAGGAGTTCGAGACCAGCCTGAACAAGAGCAAGACCCCGTCTCTACTAAAAATAGAAAGAAATTAATC
>RJWJ010020764.1:0-28651 GCA_004363605.1 Indri indri | reverse complement strand
ATAAAAATTGTCCAACAGCTCTAATTTAAAAATGAAACTAGATATTGAAATAAATTCCATACTTTTTGTAAAGAGGTCCTGAGTTTTTGGTTTTCTTTTTGGAGAGGGTAACAATTTAAGTTAGATATGTTAAGCAAGTTAGCATTTCAATTATAGCTAAGAATACTTGTAAAAGTTTAGGATAGCGTTTCTCAAATTTGAGAACCTAAGGACCCCTTGGGAATAAAACATAATGCTATTATTTTAGGTTATCAGTTCCTACTTGGTGCCAGTGTGAGCAACATATTGCAACTGTAGGCAATGAAATAATTCAGCGCTTAGTTATGAGTTGGTTATTCAGGTGACTTAGGATATACTTTTTATATTATCATTGAAATTAAAACAAAACTTAAAAAAAGTGCTTGTATAGAACTCCTAGCCCCAGTGGGGTCCTAGAGCCCAGTTTAAGAAAAACTAGGTTAAGGTATATCTAAAATATGTTTGGTTGGTTTTTCTGCAATCAAGCTATTAATGGAAAGAATTTTTATATATATATACCATATTACTTATGGTCACATTTTATAATAAAAGTATTGAAGCAAAGGATGTAATCATAATTCTCAATTATGTATGAAAGCTATGTTTCATTGATTCTCTTGCAGCAATTTAAAGGTATTTAACTAAAAGTCTGTTTTCTATAATTTCTGTTAAAATCTTAACACCTGCCAATTTCGTAGTTGTTTGACATATGCTATTTTTTATTTCTTCAGTTTTTCCCAACATTTATAGACCCTTTTTACACATGTGAGATCAAAATTTTATTATATTTGTGTCTGTGGGGGGTGGGGTGGGCAGAGGGAGTATAAAATAAAGAATATTGTGAGGTTTGGAAATCAGAAAAATCCATCTTCTCTCAGTGTAACAAATAGTACTATTGTTGAAAGAATCCCATTTACTATTATTTAGAATATTTCTTTTAAAAAATTGCCTACCTATTTAATTATGTTGTTTCTTAAGTTCTGAGAACTAAATACAATCAATTACCGTTTCGTAGTTGGTTTTAGGGGAAAAAGAAGCTGTCCTCAGCCTGCCTGTAATAAACATTTTATCAAAAATAAATAAATAGAGGTTAATGTGTCAGAATTTGAGCCCTAGTGTCCATGTGATAAACTTCAGCATGGTATGACTATATCAGATGTATAAGGAAATTTTTTACTTTTACTTCTTTATAATAAACTTGAAATAAGCTTAGAAAGTGTGCGCTGGAAACCTAATGTTGAAATAGATTATAATTAACAGCACCTCACTCATTCCTTCCATTATACAAGGCAAGGGACACTTTACATTTTATATGGTTCCAAGTTGGAGGAAATTTGATCCATGTAGGAATGATTGCTTTTATGTTGGCAACTGGTTATATTGTGTTATTAAGAAATGTCTGATTTTCTTAAGTACTAAGTGACAGTTGATACTGTTGACATTTCACTTTAACACTTCTTGTTTTATTTTTATTGTGAAGGTACATCCACATTCTTTCAAACACACAGTTTGACTTGTGATTATCTTTCAATTTTTTTAGAGCAATTTTTGTGAAACCATGGATAAGTCAAAAATTCATGTTATTTTTGAATATGAGTTCTGTTACAAAACCATTGTAGTGCAGACAGCTTGAAATATCAACGAAGCATTTGGGAGGGAGCAGCTAATGAACACAAAGGCCATCAATGGTTTGAGAAGTTCTGTCCATTCTGATGATTTTAATCTTGAAAATGAGCCATGTGAGTGACCTAAGACCAAAGTGGATAATGATGAGCTGAAAGCTGTAGTGGAAATGAATCCATCTCAACCTATGCGTGAATTAGCAGTAAGGTTTGACATTACTATTACAACAACGTTGGATAAATTGGCAAGGTAAAGAAGCTGGATAGATGGGTACCGCATGAATTAGAGTGTCAGCAGATAAACTGTCTAGAAGCTTGCCTTTCTTTGCTGTTATGACATAAAGATGAACCTTTCTACACCATATGATTACATGTGATGAAAAATGGATTCCTTTTTGACAATCACAAGCATTCAGCACAATGGTTAGATCAAGATGAAGTGCCAAAACAGTCCAAAACCAAATATTCATCAAAAAAAGTTAATGGTGTCTGTTTGGTGGTCCAGGGCTGGTATTATCCACTACAGCTTTGTGAAACCTGGTCAGTTGATTACAGTGGATGTCTTCTGCAACCAGTTGGATGAAATGATAAGGATGCCTGCGATTAAGCAGCTGAAACTAATTAGTAGAGACAGGCCAATCCTCTTGCAAGACAACGCTCGACCACATGTTGCACAAACAACACTGCTCAAACTACAGAGGCTGGACTTGGGAACTCTCTGTCATCTACCGTATATTCACCAGACCTTGCACCAACTGACTACCACTTCTTCCAGGCTTTGGATCACTTCTTCCAAGGGAAAATATTCAATTCTTAACAAGCTGTGGAAAATACCTTTTGAGATTTCTTCGCCACTCATTCTCTAGGCTTCTTCGCTGCTGGCATAAACAAGCTACCAAGAAGATGGCAAAACTGTGTTGATAGTTTAGGTGCATACTTTGATTAATTGTACTGCTTCTTATTTGAGATATAATAAACTAAACTTTTGATTTGAAATTGGACATTTCATATTTAATGACCTAATGCCATCACTGATTTACTTCATATCTGGAATAAATATTCAAGGACAAATTCTGCATTTCTCAAACATATTAAAAAGGGATTCCATGGTCAAATACCAAAAGTTTGGGAAACAAGTACAACTTGGACAAGTTTCTTTTCTGCATGATTTCTTGGAGTCTTTTAATTTAACTACCATGGATTCTCCTTCACACCTTCCTTCCCCTGCTCCCTGACCCCCAGAGAACATAAGCACAGTTTGAGAAAGCCTAGTCTAAATAAGCTCAGGTTACATTTTAAATAATGTAGTTAATGAGCTAGCACAAAAAAAAATAAATCAACATAATGGTATTGATTCAAGGTTAATTAAATAAATGATAGCTAGAAATCTGTAAAAGTGGGAATGGAAAAAGATTATTTCCTCCAGTTTTGCTGGTTTTTAACTTCAGATACATAAGGTACTGCTAATGGGTTAGATTTATATTATTAAACCCAATAGCCAACAGCATTTTCTTCACTTAAGCAGTTTGTGTAATGTTAAGCCACTACTGTGAAAACCAGAAATACACTGTATGCATGTATAGCAGAGGCACAGAAAAGAAGGAATTACTTCTAAGAAAGTATTTTAAAGTATATATGATATTCTTCAATTATGTTCACTTGAACATTTTTACTTTTGAAATTAATAAGGTTTTTGCATAGGTTTGCAGTCTGTCTTGATGAGGAAAGATATTTTCATAATAAAGAACTTACAAATGAAAAATATGGTAGACAAGCTAATATTTAATATTTTAATTGTGCTTATATTATGTGTCTGGCCTTAAAGCCAAGTATTTTTTTAAAAAATTGTTTGAAAGGCAAATCCTAATTAGGCTAAGATTATAGGTCAATTTTTATGTAGGATATTTAACTCTGTTCCAACAACTAACAGTGCAACCACTCATCCTAAACATGTTATCCTAGAGGAAAACGAGAGTGGATGGATTATTACAAACTTCATTCCCATATCTCAAAAATCACTTTAAAAGTACATGCTCTACTACTAATGATGGGCCAGTATCATCATCTTAAACATTTTCCTACAAGGACTCTTAGCTAAGATTTTCTTTTGCTGTTTATGTAAAACAGGTATTTTAAAAGGAAAACCATACAAATTAAAATTTAGGTAAATTCTGCCATATTTCAAGATATTTATGAACAGACTATATAGCAAACATTTGCAAAAGATGTATATAGAACGCAATTAATAAGCTAATAGGAATTTGGCAGTAGAAAAACTAGCATGTTAAAACATAATTTTTCCTTCAATCTAGGATTTAAGAACATCTTAATCTCAATTCACAATCCAGTTATACTATAAATTATACTCCCTTTTATATTACCCAGTGGCTAGTTCCTTTTATGCCTTTATGGTAAATGTAATATCACTTTGTAACAATGTAGTAAGACAAAATATTTAACCTGATAGTAGCAGGGCCTGCTGGAATGTTGGTATTGTCACTTAGCGGCTTCTTGTCATTCAATAAGTATGTTGCGGGGATTTTGTCATTTGATTACTTGTTTTAGTATAAATGCTTTACAAAGTAGTTGTATTTTTCTGCAGCATATTTCTTAGTTAAAATTTTTACCTATGAAGTAAAAATTTTAACCTATGTGTTTTCAGGAATTCATTGTTAACACTTAACCAAGGATTTCTGTACATTATTCAGAGCGTAAAAATTTGGGTCATTGAGTCAGTAAATATTTATTGAGCACCTATTATATGCCAAACACCGTGAGAAAGGCTCTATAACAACAAAAACTTGGTTGTGCACTCCAGATAATGCATGATCCTTTAAAAATACTTTTGTATGTAATCCGAGTTTAAACATGTACATTGTCATCTATCTACATTTTTCTTCAGTATACAAACCATTGGAGTCCCAACTATCCATGAAATTGATTTCACCTTTTTGAGAGCCCTCCTTTATTTTCCATTTTTTCCAAAGTAATTTTCAGTCTCCTGGAACTCCAGTTATTGCAGCTTCCCTTTAATGTCCTTTCAGACTTTTGTGATAGATTATCTACTTCTCTTGGTCCTAATTCCTCTCTTCAAACTCCAAGCACAATCCCACCATAAGCTAGCTTTTGTCCCACATTCTAATCAAGGTCTTTGTGGTTTATTTTTCATTTATCAACTAAATTTTCTTTGCCTCCACATGTTTTATCCAAATTCATGTTTTTGATTAATACTTTAGAATCTTACAGGCTACCTCTCCAAAAATAATAAATATTTTCATTCTTTTTTCTAATTTAGCACTTGAGAGAGCTCACTATTTACTCTTATTTCTACCAAATTATACCTGTGGGTGCTTCCTAAATGATAAGGATCTGAAATGTACTCACTCACAGCTATATGACACTTCTCAAGGGAGTAATCCAAGAAGGGAAAAAGAAATCTAAGCAAATTCATAAACAATGATGACTAAATCAAATGAAGGATTTAAGTATAAAGGAGTTTAGGCTTCTATGGATCATAATCTCACATTTTTTATGCATGTTAAAATGAACTCTTATACATTTGGAAAATACAAAATAATTAACTTTTTACTACTTTTATTTGTTAAAGTAGTCACATTCATATAAATGAAAAGATTTTACCATAATGCATTCACTGATTGTGGCTCTTGCCATCTTGTGGCATCCAGGATCCTGGCTGAAAGGTTTTACCAGTGCTAGTGGGAGCCGCTGAGGGTTCTTCCTTTCCAAAGTATGGAGCAGAGGCATGCCCTTTGATTTGAGTTTGAACTGGTGGAGCCAAGAGTTCCTCGTTGGTCTCTTTACTAAGGAGTTTTTCATTTTCATAAAAATTTTTGCTTTTTATTTTTATTTCTTCTCTGTATTTTTCATTCTTTAGTATTTCCTGCATGTATATATAAATAGCAGATATTAAAATTCTAGTTAAAAACCAAAAATATACTTTTTATGAATATAAAATTAAGACATATACATATAGATATACACATATAAATACATGTATACATACTTGCTTTGCACTTATATAATATATAGATATATATAGGATAAATTTGAAAAATCTGTATGATTATATACCCGTGCTACATGAATTAAATAGCTCTGTCCTGATTTTATGTTACAGTATTTCAAAATACATGAAGCGCCACAAAATAGAAATATTTACTACTCCAAAAGTGAAACAAACTAATGTGAAATATTACACAAGAGCGTAAGAGTCACTACCAAAGATTTTCTAAGCTTAACACCTATTTTCTGCCTTAAAACTCATCATCAGTGACTGTACTTTTCCACTGAAGAGGAAGAGATGGTGCTCCTACCATTTTTTTTTTTTTTGGCTGAGGGAATTAAAATGTGAATGCTAAGGCCACCATCTATAGTGCCAGAATCAAGCCCCATCTATTTCCCTGTCTCCTCTAGAATGGTATGGCAGGGAAAAGGAGGACAGGAATAGAATCAGAGTTCATCATGCCCTAGACACCAGTTCCAGAGAGGCACTTTGCTATTGGAAATACTTTCTCAAATCAGCACAAACAATTTGTGCAATGTAGTTCTGTTCTTTAGATTTGTATCAAGGAGGAGCTATACCAAAAATTACAGTGAATCTATTTTATTAGTATACTTCATTGAATAAAAGACCATCACATTTAAGAAGCATCATTATTATGTAGCAATATAAAAGAAAGGCAAACTCCTTCACAAACATCCTGATTTCAGAGATGCTAAAATTTGAAAAGACATGTATCTTAAAAAACAGATGAAATATAGTAATTATATCTTTTATCTTTATTGATTCTTGCTTCCTCTTTTTTTCTGTCTTAATGATTATTTCTAAATGGGTGAATTTTTTTAAATGTTCTTTCTGCTTATTTGTATTATTTTTCTTGAAGAACATACATGTCCCTTGTAATATGAAATTAAAATGTTAATGTAACTAATATCTGTCAACCTTGACAACAAAAGTTCAAGTTATTTTTAAATTGCAACACTTTAAAAAATGACATTTGAAGGGCAACGTCTAGGCATCTAAATGTATGATATAACCTTTCTGTTCCTAAAGTGAATTACAAGTAATACCATATAGTCCTTTAAAAAGGCAAGCACCGATATAACATTTAAAATAATGGTTTGTATTTAAAGGAGAAAGAAGTGTTTGTGGTTATAGTGTTATACTTTCAGTTTCAGATGTGAAGAAAGGCCCATCTAATGAAACTTCCCCCTCAAAGCAAATATATGTGGGAAAGAACAATATCAGTATTCTTATAATTTTCATAACAGAGCAATTCCTCACGAGTAGTTTAATAACCATGGTGACTATGAGTTCTGGGGCAGTTGCTACAAATGACAGTGAGAGTAGAGGAATCAGGCTTTGCCTTTCCTACACCCTACAGAATTCTTAGGTGAGTTGATCATACATCAGAGGAAATCCCTCAGTATCATACTGGAAATAATGGATGTAGACAAAAATATGCTTTCATATTTCCATGCTCTCTTCAAGTTCTGTGTCTTCATGGAAGCTTGTTCTTTGGAGGAGAATGAAAGATTCAGGTTAAACTTGCACTAGCAATCAACCTCAACTAGCAAGAGGATCCTCAGAAGTTGGTGTGAAGCTTGGTTGGTTTTGGTATAAAAGTATCAGTCACATCACCTGAAGCTGTGCCTATATCTACTTTACCTCACCTCTACTGTTGCAGTCTTATAGCTGGTACATGCATATGCCTTCTGATTAAAAGGAAATGGGAAACTCTCTTCTCTTTTCTTTGTTCCTGCCTTCACATAATTTCTCTTTATGCATTGTTACTCTTCCAAGTTAGTCTCTTTCTCATAACAGCTATTTAGGCAAATCAAATTTTTCCTAGAAAAAAATTTCCTTTTTTTTTTCTTTTTTTTTTAGCATTGTTACCAGGCAGACCCCTGCAAACAGCTTCCAGGAAAACTAAACAGAACATAAATCATTTATGAAAGGAAATATAGTTTTGTAAATATTTGGAATTGACGAAAGCAGTTCAGTGGAGAATATAGGAATTGTGGACTTTAAAGACAAATAGAAATCATCTCTTAAGAAAGTCTATTTTGGAGTAGAAGCTACTATAAAGCAAGTATTTTTCCTTACCATTTCTTGGAACAATATCACCTTAAGTCTCTATATGTTTATCAGTTAACAGTATGTTCCATTGTTTGTGTAAGTTTAAACCTAGTCTATCAGGGCGTCTTTCCTCACATAAATGTTTGTGTTTTTTTTTTTTAATTTATCATTGTACCTATTGCTTTTCTTCCTATCAATAAATATTTTTCTTCAACATTTAAAAAAAGATTACTATATGGTATTTTATCACTTGTTTTGTACCATGATTTACTTAACAACTACCCCTACTGTTGCTTCTGTATGAGACCAAGAAAGCCACTTAACTTCTTTTAATCTCAGTTTCTTTATATGAAAGAGGGGATAAAATTATAACGGTATTTTGTTTCCTGACATAGCTATGTATACTACAAGGTGATTATGCTTTTTATAAAACAATGATGCCAAATGGAATCTTCTTTCATTTTATTCCTTTTTAGCAATCTCTAGAGTTCTCTTAAAGGTTGATTGGTCTATGTACTATACAGATTTTTCCATATTTTAATGCATGCCAAACATTACTATTGATTTAAAAGTGTGCATCTTGTTTATATGTGACTGTGCATGTATAAATATTTACATCTCAAATACTCATATATTTACTCTTCACACTATTGGGTCCTCTGAAAGTTTCTCAATAGTGGTTAAGAACATGGGATCTGATGCTACAATACCTGCATACAAATCCCCGTTTTGCCATTTACTGTATGTGTGACCCTGTGAATATTATTTAAGCTCCCTGTATCTCAGTTTCCTCATGTGTGAAATGCAGATAACAATACTGTCTTATTCAATGGACTGTTGTAAGGACTGGGTTGCTGGGCAATGATAATACAACAGAGGAAGGTACAGGTAGATTTAAAAATACTGATTGTTTATTCTATCCCTTTAAAAACCCATACCAAATGTCTACCTATCCCTCTGAGATGGGTAGAGGGATTACTAAAATGTAATCTATTAGTTTCAGGCTAAGATAGAGGAACTGGTACCAGACAAGTCCTCCTGCCATGAAACAACTAGAAAACAGGACAAAAATATATTAAACTTTTCAGATACTGGACAATAGGCAGTATAGTACTGTGATCCTTGAGAAGAAGAGACACAAATGAGACAAACCCTGTATCACCTCCGATTTATTCTTGGATGCACATTATAGGCTGCTGCATGGGGTGGTGGTACTCCAGCAGGGATGGCAGTCTCACTAAGCTGAAGAGTTAGAGATAGTTCTTTAGGGAGACTGAGGAATCTGGGACACATTGAACAGACTACCAGAATACACAGAAAAAGAGTTCTAGAAATCTGTGTAAAGGTCCACTTGAGTTTTCAACTGAATATTAAGTTGTACATATGTAGGGTAAGACTCCACAAAGCCAAGAAGGACAACTTGTCATTAAAGAATACTGGGGGGCTGTAAGCTGAACAACTGCTGGAACTTGCACTGGACTAGGAAACATTTAAGTTATTACCAGCCAGAAAGACCTCAATGAACAACTGAGACATTCAGTTTAAAGACTCCAGAAGGGTTACTCCTTAGGCATAAGGCTAAACTGGCTTGTGAACAGAATTTATTCCAGACCTGTGCTATACAATACAGTAGCCACTAGACCACGTTACTTAAATTTAAATAAAATTAAAAATTTAGTTCTTTAATTTCACTAGCCATTTTTCAAGTATTTAATAGCCAAATATGACTAGTGGCCACAATAGTGAAAAGTGTAGATATAAAACATTTCCATCAGCTGGACATGGTGGCTCACACCTATAATCCTAGCACTCTGGGACACAGAGGTGGGAGGATCTCTTGAGGTCAGGAGTTTGAGACCAGCCTCAGCAAGAGCAAGACCTTGTCTCTACAAAAAATAGAAAAATTAGCCAGACATGGTGGTGTGTACCTATAGTCTCAGCTACTCAGGAGGCTGACACAGGAGGATTGCTTGAGCCCAGGAGTTAGAGGTTGCAGTGAGCTATGATGTCACCATTGTACTCTAGCCTGGGTGACAGAGCAAGACTTTGTCTCAACAACGACAACAACAAAATCATTTCCATCATTGCAGAAACTCCAATTGGACTGCAATGCTCTAGATATACCCTAACAAAACTTAAAATAAGCCTCCAAAAGTCTGGGCTGATTCACTTGTCAATTAATGGTCATCCAGAAAAAAACTCAACATTTTCTAAAGGAAGACAATAAAGGCCAAACAGTATACAACATAATACTTCAATATTCATCATGCAATCAAGAAGTGAAGAGGAAAGTGTGATTCATAACCAGTCAACAGAAGCAGACCTAAACATGACAGAAATGGTGAAATTAACAGATAAGGACTTTTATTACAGCTACTATAAGAATGTCCAAAGATTTAAAGACAAAATGAACATAAAGAGAAAAGGAATGGGGAGATATGATTAAGATGGCTGACTAGGCACAAGTAGTTTAAGCCTCCTCCATAGAGAGGAAGCAGAATAGTAAGCTGATTCTCGTATTTTAAACAGATCGGCTAGGAGAAGATACTGGGATTCAACAGGCAAGCAATGGGAAGCATCAAAAACAAGTAAAGAGAGGGTTCAGGGCAAGTTGCCCAGGGACTGGTCAGGGAAAGTTGCCTGGCCAGGGACTGGCTAAGAGATGGGAGAAGTGCCTGGACACAGGAAAGTAAGAAAGAAGCCCCTTTCCAAGACGAGCTACAAGAGAACCCCCTGACCCACATAGGTCTCAAGCCTAACACAAGAAGCTGCTTGGAGACTGCACAGAGACATTACTCCAGAAAGGGAACTCACCTGCATATGCATCCAAGGGAACTCACTCCCATATGCATCCAAGCCTAAAGCAGCTTGAGCTGGGTGCCATTCTGAAAACCTAAATATTGGGGAAATGCAGGTGCACCTGCAGCCACTGCATGCCTCTGAGGAGGGACAGAGGAGACCAGGGACCACAACCTACCCCTGGGAAGGTCCCCACCACCCTGCTGTGTTGAGACTGAGATGTGAGCAGACAGCATTTTCCACAGTTTCTCACCTGTGCAGTTTGCCTGGGGAGCTCCAGCCTTTCTAGTTGCAAGTCCAAGGTGCCATTTTGAGAGTTTGACACTGGGCTGCATCCTGCCTTTGGGCTGAGTTTGGGCTGATGTGGCTGCAGTCCCTGCCTGGGTAGAACAGGGCAGTGAAACCAGGCTTTCCAGCCTACATTTGGGACGGTGCGCACCATCCTGTAGCTGGCTGCTATGGGACTGAGCCTTAAATGAACTGCACTCTCCATAGTTTCCTGCCAGTGCAAACTGCCTGAGAAGGGCCCTACCCTCTCTGGTCAGAGGCCCAAGGTACCATTTTGGGAGTTTATACTGGGCAGTGCCCTGCCCTTGGACTGAGTTTGGGCAGATGCAGCTGCAGCTGCCATTAAGCTGAGGAGGAACAAGGGAGTCCAAGCTCTCCTACACAACCTAGGACAATTCTTACTACCTTGCCACAGGCTCCTGTGAGACTGAGATGCAAGCAGACTGCATTTTCCACAGTTTCTTGTCCATGCCTCTTGTCTGAAAGTGGCCCTGCCCAATTTCATTGAAAGCCCACAGCCAGCACCAGTTTGAGAGTTTAACACTGGGCCAGGCCCTGCCCTCTGGCCAAATTCAAGGTCATGTGGCTGCAGCTACCACCCAGTCAGGAGGGGACAGGAGACCAAGCTCTCCTGAGCACACTTAAGATAATAACCACTGCCCAGTTACAGGCAGCTGTGGGACTGGGAAATAGCCTGCCCAATTCATTGCAGCTATCAATAAAACCAACATGCACCACTTGGGTACAATGGGTGGCTCCACCACTGCTATTGCCACCTCCCACATCACACCAGCTGCTCAGGGGCCTAAGAACCCACCCACACACAGGGACCTCTTACTCAACTACTAGCTTCTGAGCAAGCCTCCTGAAGGCCCAAGAACTGGTCCCCCAGGACACACAAACACTGCCGTCAGCATAAGCTATACCGGGGCCTAAAATTAGGCTTACTCAGCATACTGCCTCTACCACTGGGGCCCAAAGAATGGCTTGGCAGGCATTCATGTCCCCAGCAAAACTTCACTACAGCCTCAACTGATAACTATTTCCCAGACCTACTAGGAAATCACAGATACCAGTGATCCTGTGTATTGCTTAAGAAATCATACAAGCCTCACACTACTGTAGGCAACCAAAATCAAAGCCAAAGTGTCCTACTCAACCAACAACATATATACATCTTCAGGAAAAAATTCTCTCCTTGGAAAGCAGTTTAAGAAAATCAGAACAAGTGACTGCTACATCAGATGCGCAGATATCAATGGAAGGGCACAGGAGACATGAAAAAACAAGGAAATATGACACCATCAAAGGACCATAACAATTATCCAGCAATGGATTCAAATCAAAAAAAATTCCTCATAATGTCAGATAAAAAATTTGAAATATCATTTCTAAAAAAGCACAATGAGATGCAAGAGGAATCTGAAAACTAATACAAAGAAATCAGAAGTCAATTCAGGATATGAATGAGAAATTTACCAAGGAAATAGATACCTTAAAACAAAAAACACAAAAAAAACAAAAACAGAAATTCTGGAGCCGAAAAATTCACCAAAGGAAATACAAAACACATTTGAAAGCTTTAAAAACACACTTGACCAAGCAGAAGAAAGAATCTCAGAACTTTAAGATACGTTTTTTTAAATAATCCAGTCAGACAAAAATAAGGAAAAAAAGAATAAAAAGAGAAGGAACAAAGCCTTTGAGACATCTGGGACTACATAAATAGTGACCAAGCTTACAAATTATTGGTATTCCTGAGGGGGAAGAGGAATTAAAAAGTTTAGAAGACCTATGCAAGGAAACAGTCAATGAAAAATTCCCAGGACTAGTAAGAGACTTAGACAGTCAAGACACAGGAGGCCCAACTATCCCCAGGCAAATACACTGCAGAAAGGACTTAGTCATGGCATATTATTATCCAAATGGCTAAATGGAAGTGAACAAAAGAATTTTAAAATTAGCAAGAGAAAAACATTTAGTCACCTATAAAGGAAACCTCATCAGACTAACAGTGGACCTCTCAGCAGAAACTTTCTAGGGTCAGAAGAGAATGAGATAGCATTTTCAAAATGCTGAAAAGAAAAAAACTGCAGAATGTAATGAACAGCATTGGAAATAAGCAGAATGAAGGACTTCATTGCAGAGAAAATGCCAGATATTTGGACACTCTGCTAGGTGCTGGATGCCCCGGAGCTCTACATCCACCCACTCCAAGTTCCCTAGCACACAAGGAGTATCATCATACTGTCCATTGAAACAACTGCTATGGGTTTTGAGGCTTGTCATGTCTGTACTCCTACCTACAGGACTTCTCAAGCTTTGTAAACCCAGTTCAGGAGAAGCACAGCCTGAAAGGCAAGCAGTCTGTTGTTACCATATGCACCCTTCAAATTAACAGCATTCTACCTGATTACTTCCCTACTCCCATTATACAAAGGTCTCTGCTTATTAAACCTTCCTTGTGTTACACCATTGTCCTGGCTCCCCTGACTTGGGATTTAGAGCAGTATGCCAACAATGGCCCTTTTTGTCATCTGAAACAGAGCCTCATGGAGTTGGCAAACAGAAAGTCATGCATGAGGTCAACCCCATTCTGGGAGGGTCACCTGAAGAGTCCCCTAGAGTGAAATATTGAAAGATATCATTCTCCACCAATTTCAGGGAAGAAGAGACAGGAACCATACTGACAACAGAGAAAGCATGAGCCATATCAAAATATAATGTCAAAAATTTCCCTCAATTTATTATTTATGAATGACAAGTGTTCTGTGGCAATCCCTCTCATTTCAATAGGCAGTAGGAGCAAATTATTTAGACTTATTTCCAGAGCGCCTTGCTATTAGGAAAACAAATTCAGCAGTTGTGAAAAGTATTACAGGTTGAGTATCCCTAATCCGAAATGCTTGGGACCAGAGGTGTTTTAAATGGTTATTTATTGTGTATTATTCATTAATTCAGTGACGTGAACTTAAGCCCCCAAAAGGTTGTAGCTCAAGTTCTTTCCAATGTTGTTACTTTGCTAAGAGCCCTGATGAACAGTGCTTTTTGTGGCTGTACTACTGTTGTATTAAATGTTGTAAATTGCTATGTGTGGTAATGACAAAAGGGTTTTAAAGTTTTTTTTTTTTTTTTAAAAAAAGCTTAAATATGCAATCTACTAACATGCTGACTTAGAGCTCATAGACATTAGGCATGATATAATCAGTACAATTTTCCCACTCCAATCACAAAGTCCCTCATGAGAAATCCTAGTATGCATGAGTTTTCCACAATGGTGAGGAATTTAGCTCTAACACACAGTTATAGCTGTGGGACATAAAGGATAACAGAACTAGATATCTGAACTATAAAGAAGAAATAAAACAAATGGCAAGAATAGGACTAGAGGTCTCTGCAATGATGCACTAGGAAAGATAAAGGAAAACAAGGCAATGTAAGCCTGGGCTTTGGAAATGTACTGTAATGTCTGACAGAAGGGAGAGAACTAACAAGTGATCTCTGATGAAGTTATTATGACTGGAAGAAAGTTTAGATTACTTGAGGAGTATTAGTGAAAGAGAAGGGCGGAGAAATATCTGACAGAGTTCAAAGCGTTATCCAAAAAATTTTCTACCTCAGGTATGTATGCAAGTCATTCTGTTTCTCTGGGGCCATACTTGGACCAGAGATGTGGGAGTGAATGATTCTGAGTCCATACTATTAAATGGAATCGAGTATTTAGATGTATATCTAGGCATATAGACAAAAACATTTTAGGAATATTATTTATTATTATACATATACCTAAAGGTAAGTACAAATTATAAATTACCCATTTTTACTAATTTAAGATACGTAAAATGTCACTAGTATTTTGTGTGTGTGTGTGTAATGTGTATATAAATAAAAATGAATTCCTGGTTTCATGATATCATTCAAGATCTCAATCTCTTAACACAATTTTTCTCTTTAAAATACTCAACCTGTCTTTAGTTGGGGATGGGCAGGCTTGTAGCTCTGGCTTGGTGATGCAAAGGCAATATATGTAACCAAAATGTTTGTACTCCCATAATATTCTGAAATTTAAAAAAAATTAAAAAAAAAAAACATTCAACCTAGCCAACTGAGAATTCTTCTATCAAGGAATGTTTCAGTAATACTTTATATATACACATATATGATGGTAATGGTGTGAAATTCATGTTAAACATAAAACACTATATAGTAGACTTAAATTATTTGAATAATTTTTATATTGATAGACATGGAAATAGAATAGAGCTAATGCTCAGTCCTTTATTAGGGAATTATAAAGTTTGCTTTAAAAGTGCTATGAATCCAGTTAGAGAAAAAGGCAGGTTGAATACGTACATATACATATACACACACACACACACACACACACACACACACACTACAAACACACATACATATATATATGTATATATATCATACCTCATTTCTTTAGTGTTCTGGCTACATGCTTCTCTGAAGTTTAGTGTTTATAAATGGTTTGCATTTAGCTTCAAGTACTTGGGAATTCCAAGTATATCATATGTAACTGTGTTCAAACTTAAGTTCAAAACACATGCCAGGACAAAATCTAAATATAGTCTAAAATAAATTCAACAGTGCTTCATTGTTAGAAGGTTTACTATATTCAAGAGCAAGACTTAGGAGTCAGTCTTATGCCCGTGTCACTGGGTTCTTTTTTAGTCTTCTATGGAAACAGAACCATGGCTTATTTTATAAAGTTCAAGTTATATTACATATGAAAAATAGAAACCTGAATTTATAAAAAGTTATAATTCAAAATTATAAATTAGTGGTACATTTGTGGCAAAAGCTTAAGGTAAATATATCTTTACTATCTACTGGAGCTGATATACACTTTTCAAAGTGCACATAAGATAAAGACATATTAATAATAAAACTTTTTGTTTTAGAGAAACAGAGCAACTTTCTAAAATATTTAAATTACTGAATAAATTCTCCCAAATCCATACATTCTTACCAGGCATGTACTATATATAGGATAAGTTTGACCTTGACAGCTCTGTTAATTTCTTTCTATAATTTAAACTACACATACTAATGAATAATTATCTTAATGAATATTAAAAATTTTAAAGTATGAGTATATTGCCTTTGAGTCAATTAAAATTTTTTCTTTAAGACTATAAACAGATTTAGTAAATAGATTAGAAATGAAATTTGGCATGAATTGTGTTTCAGGACCCCATACCAGTAACATTTGTTTACTGTAAGATGGTTACACTGAGAAAGTAGCTTCCCAGAATACACCATACAGCGCCCCCACCCTCAACATAATCATAAAGGGAATTTGGTGTATCAAAAATGTTCTGAGCTGAATATTCTTTTTACAATGTCAATTTTGTAACATGCTGAGAAATAATTCAGACCTAGCAAATGCTATAGTGATGTCTAAGGTTGAAAATATTGCCAAACTATTTAATTAAACTACATTTTTCTAGTTCTACAAGTTGAACTGCCAGGATGAAATAGTAAGTTATTAGATCACCCTTTTTCAGTCTATGTAAGAAGAAAAAAAAGAAGGAGGTGCATAGGTGACCAAAAGGTATTTAGTATTCAGACCTAAAGCAACACCTGCTAGATTAGTAATCAAAAATACATTTAATCTTGCCTGGATAGGAGTAGAAACCAAAAGGGTAAATAAATGACAGAGTTTAGTTTAGTATGATAGTGCTGGGTTGCTAAGAAATCTATTAGGATGAAACAACAGCCAAGTGAGTTTGCTTTAGCAGGAGCTACTCTTGCTGTGTATTCTTGCCAATCACTACTGTGTCTCTGCCAAATCAATGTCATATTTAATTTATTCACATTCAAATCTATTGCAAACATCCTTTGATCAATTACAATAATGAAAACGTACATTGAGTTTTGTTGTTTTGACATGCTTTCTTGAACTTTCCTCCTGCATTTTTTTCTTAACATTTATAATTGCAAGAAGTTGATCTCAATGGTTCTCATTATTTGAGGGGAAAATTGTAATATTTGTTTATATTCTTTGCTGGCTAAGGATTCCTGGCATTGAGTTTTCTTTCTTTGAACTTGGGCTAGATTAATTATTAAATCTCAAAATGTCACTAAAATGAACTAATCACAGAGCTCAAGTCATTAATAGTTTTGCAGGTGGTATTTCCTTTAATAAATGAACTTCCATATATATGCAAAAAAAAAGGACCTCTGAGCATAAAGACACATTATTTAATTGAAAAAGAAATTTAGCAGTTAAACATTAATAAAAAATAATTAGAGTCACTTAACTTCAGTTCCTATTTAATTGAACTACCCTGGTGGGAGACAAAGAAAACCTTGCTCCCTTGTGTGAGAAAGGGAAAGACCATAATCCCTGGGATAAAAGGCAATGTCACATCCCCATGGCTTTCCAATGGTAGCCTCTGAGAGAAGAAAAGAAAGAGCCCCAGAGGAAAGAGGAGGCTCCATCTGTGAATGATTGCTATCATCCATTGAGCTGTTACGTGCCAGCTGCTGGAGGGAGAAAAGAGTGCTTTTCTCCTAGGCTGAGAGAGGAGAGAAGAGTTGGGCAAGAAAAGATGAGACACAGAGATGAAGATGCAGCTCAGGCTTTATAGACCCTGTCTTAGGGAATCAAAACTACGGCCAGAAGTTGCACTCCCCAGGACCTGATACAGGGGAGGATAAGAGCTATGGCCCTGAAACATAACCTCATTCATTCATGCGTCTTTTCATTCTTTCATTCATTCAATAAATATATACTGAGCACCTACAATTTAAGGGTCTAGGGATACAAAGATCAAAACCTGGTGCCTACTCTTATGGTACTTTCTTGGGGGACAGAGAGGAGGGCAGGCAAAGGAGGTACCTTGTAAGGCAGACTTACCCAGGAGTCAAGACAGGAAAGAGCTGTGTATGTGCCAGTGGCTTATGGGTCCTTTCCTACTTTCCCATTCACTCACTCATTGGTTCATTCATACTTTAATTGAGAGCCCACTAAGCACCAAAGATAGAGTTAAAAGACACAACTTTTATCCTGTGCTCAAAGAATTCACAATCTAGGGAAGAGAGATAGGTTAAAAGTAATTAAAGTACAATATGATAAGTTCTGCGACAATACTAAGCAAAGAATGTTATGAAAATGTAGAAGAAAAGCTGGTGTACCAATTATTATCCACAAAGTGGGGGCTGGGGGGTTAGAGAAGGTGATACTTGAGTCTTAAACAAACAATAGGAATTAACCAGAGAACTGAGAAGAGAGTGGGTATTCTAGAGGAGGTAAGCACACACATGTTCAGAGGTATGGAAGAGTAAGGCAGCACAGCCAATTGAGGACACTGAACAAGTGGTTCATACGGCATGCATGAATCAGAATATGCTGAATCTTGTAATGCAGTGTTAGGATATTTAGATTTTATCCTGAAAGCAATGGTGAAACATTTTGGACTTAGAAGAGCAGGATTTCCAGATAAAATACGAGATGCTCAGTTAAATTTGAATTTCAGATAAACAATAAATAATTTTTCAGTATTATGTCCTACATATTGTCTGAGATATACCTACACTTACAATTATTCATTCAATAGTTTATCAAGATGTAATTCCATCACAGGTAGAAGAGCCTCTGCGCTCTTTCCCAGAGTAATCATTTCTAATCCTATGAGTTTAAATAGATATCCTAAAGAGTCTGAAAGTCATACTTTCAGGCCTGACTGCTCCCTAAGCTCCAGAATCATATATCCAACTATCTAATTGATTAGACTTGGATATCTAATGGGAGTTTTAAATTAAATATGTCCAAAGACCACTGAGGCTCAGAGGGCTAATTTAGGGTCACACGATTAGCCTACACTTGAAACAGGTTTGTGCCTCCACTATATTCTCTTTCTACTACTCATTACTGCCTTGCACAGTTCTCAGCAAGCCATACACATGGCTCTGCATACAGCTGGGCTCAGAACATCTCACAGTGCTGCCTGACTACAGTGTTCCCCTGACTCCTAGCAGCTTTGCCTTGTTTCAACTGGGCCTTGTCTCCCTTTCCTCATATGCTAAGATATAGACAAGCTCTAAAGCAAAGCCTCATGTCTTGAACATAAAGAGTGGCCTTCTAGCTACTTGGCCGCCCTAAAAGTTAATTACCATACTCTCAAAGTAGTCACTATGACATATCAATTGCATACCAGTGGGCAGAATCTAGGGAGGAGGAGGTTGCTACTGGGATGTCCCCATGGTGGGAAGAAGCACTTCGGCCAAGCAGTATCTAAATGAGTCTCCCTTATACAACTGTGTACATTTACTAAAACTATTCCTATTTTCCCTTACCTCCTACACATCTACCTAGCACTAAATTTTATCAATTCTTCCTCCAAAATGTATCCTGAATTGTGCATTTCTTTCTATCCATTGCCAACAGCATCTCTTACCAGGACTACAATTGTGTCCTAATGGGACAGTCTCCTTGGTCGTCTATGATTTCATGTCCACATAGCAAGCAGAGTGACCTTTCATGACAAGTCCCACTAACGACCCCTTAGTGGGTCCTTGCAACAAAGCCCAAACTTGCCTGTGGCAGATATGGAGATACTCTGATGAGATCCTTCTTTACAGAAGGCCTTGTTTCCCAGCTGCAGTGAGTGCTGTGAGCAGACAGCCTGCAGCTGTCAACAACTTTAGCATGTGCTTCAGCTGCAGAGAGTGGCCTTTCTAGTGGTTTCCTTGGGCAGCCCACATCTGGTGTCTGTGTGAGGCAGGCAGGGGTATAAAGACCTGGCCATTTCAACCAGATGTAGGGAGACTCTGATGGGTAATACCTGCTCCAGAGCTTCCCACTGAATTGGCTAAAGCTTTGTTGGGCCTGCAACACAGTTTGACTTTGTCCTTTGTCCACTCCTATTTGTTTCCTCTTCCTTTCCAAGGATACCTAATGAATATCTTCTACCCCAACCTCATTTCAGCATGAAGTCCAGCTAGCCAAAGATCAATAACTTAAAAAGAATGTCCCTGGCTAATCAGACATTCATAATCAGACACTAGTACAACATTCAGTTTACTTTATAGTGGTTATCGCAATATCTCATAATCTTTATTACTGATATATTTGTTTACATGGCTTTTTATAAAGAATATAAACTCCAAGGGCCAGGAATATGTATAGTTCACTGTAACATCCCCCGCATCAAGCTTAGCACATAACGTAGGTGTTGAAAAAATAACTGTTGAATGAATTAATAAAAGACTGTCTGGGTCTAGCCCATGAGAGAGGACAGGGCTGGAAATCTAAAGTATATGTGGTAGCTGAAGCCATGTCCAAGGATGAGATTGTCCAGGGAAAAGGTAGAGAACAAGAAGAGCCAAAGGCCAAGGATAGATCCTTCATTTGGGCCACCAACATTTAAGAGGCAAAAGAAAAACATGAACCAACAATAGATTGAGAAAGTATAGTCTAAAAAGTGAGAGAATAATCAGAAAAGCATTGGTAAGAGTAGCAAATATTGATGCCTCACCCTATTCTCTCAGCTTACTCCTCTGTAGCTTTCTGAACAATTTATTTAGATGCAGCTGGTTTCTTCCTTCAAACATCTATATTTTTTGGTCTGAGGCATTCTCTAGCTATGGGAGCATATTCACCTCCCGCAATGGGCAAGATGAAAATACCAGGAGATTAATACTCCCCAGGAGTGAGGCTTAGAAAGGAATCCGTGGATAAATACCTCAGCTTCCTTACTCCTCAGGGGAACAACTATGTGGTGTGTTCTACACAGTATCTCCCAGGGTCCCCAGCAAAACTGAGCCCCAGTTGCCCACAGCATTTAACCAGCTTATTAAGCAACCTTCACTTCCCTTCCTCCTTTCGCTTTCTTACTTTTCCACTCTGATGCTTTCAGGTATGGCCTTGCAAATAAACTACTTGTATCCAAATTCTTGTCTCAGGTCCTAGTTCGGAGGGAAAATAAAACTAAGACAATAAAGAAGCAACAAGGTGAAGGAAATTCAGAGAGGGAAGTGTTTAACTCTATGAAATGCAGATGGAGTTAGAACTCACCATTGGATTTAGCAACAAAGGGGTATTTGGAGACCTTGGGAGAGCAGTTTGAAGGAGGTGATGGAGGCAGATGCAGACTGCAGTGGGTTAGAAGAAGTAAATGGAAGGTGAGGAGGTGAGGAACATTTCCCAAATAGTCTTCCATAGACTATACTAGTTTCTCACGAAATTAAAAACTGCTCAACATACCAAAAAGTTGTATGGTCAAATCAAATTGGGAAACAGATTTTCCATTACAAGAGTCAATTTTTCCCCCTCTCTTTTTGAAAACTTACCCCTAAATAAAAGGACTACTAAGATTAGAAACACGAAGCCTCCTTTTTTTGATAAACAAGGTAGGTGTCATCTAAAATAGCAAATCACAATATAAAAAGGTGGAAATAAATAGATCAGCAAATAATTTAGCACAGTAGAAGAACAAACCTAAATGTTTGCAACGAGGGATACTGATAAGAAAAAAGTAATCCACTCTAGAGAACAAAAGAAAAGCTCAGAAAGCAGAAATTCCAGAAGGTGGGAGTGAGGTATAAAGGATTAAAAGCTAGAAGATTTCAAAGTCTGTATAAGTAACTATCCAGGATGCCACACCCAACTCAGCAGTTAAATATTTCCATATCTCCATTCCCATGGGAGACAACAGATATATTCTCTGAAGAAACTGATATAGAGAGGCTTAGACGTAGGGACATGAGACGCAGAGGAGGCTGGGTCAAAGTACCACACTATAAATGGAGGTGGTGGAAGATGGCTAAGTAAAAATGTGCACTCTGAACAGTGAGCCCCTCAAACTCCTATATCCATTCAGCTTGAGAAGGCCAGCTGCTAAAAATATACAATCCACCCCAATCCCTACTGATTTACTTGTAAGAATCATTAACTCTGTAGAATTTCTCATGTTCTGATTTTGGCTTATTATATCCTTTGTAGTATCATTTAACATGTTTCTTTACCCCTGTATTTCAGGTAAACTGGGATAGACCTAGAGCAGTGGTTCTCAAACTTTAGCATGCTTCAGAATCATCTGGAAGCTTGTTAAAACCCAGATTGATGGGCTCTACTTCCAGAGTTTCTGGTTCAGTAATTGGGGTGAGGCCCCTAAATTGGCATTTCTAACAAGTTACTAGGCAATTCTGATGCTTCTGTTCCAGAGATCACACAAGAGAACCATCAATCTAGAACAGGGTTCAGCAAACTATGAACCAAACCCGGCGCACTTCTTGCTTTTGTATATAAAGTTTTACATGACACAACCATGCTCATTCGATTATTTACTATCTTTGTCCAATTTCGTGCTACAATAGCAGAGTCGAGTATCTGTGAGAGAGACAACATGGCCTGCAAAGATGAAAATACTAACTAGCCTTTTAGAAGAATGTTTGCTGACCCCTAATCCAGAAGGTTGATTAAGATCTTTTGGCATGATAACTTCAGGTGTATCATATCAGAAGAAACAAAGTCTAGTTGATCCTGTTTGAGTGGTGATTTCGGTCTGATCTCTCCATTACAAAGTACCCCATATTGACCTTACACTAATGGTTTTAGTATCCACTGATGATCACTACCTAATATATTATTTCATTAGGGGTTACAAAATGTAATTTTTCTAATCCTATTGTTATTCTTAAATTTTTTACCTGGCATTATTATATAAATAAGAATTCTCTGGTATTAACTGATCAACACTTAAGTGCACATATAGTAGCAACATTCATTGGGTGTTGGGCATGTGGGAGGGAGTGAGGATGGGATGGGTACATACACATCTAATGGGTGCAGTGTGCACTGTCTGGGGGATGGACACACTTGAAGCTCTGACTTGGGTGGGGCAAAGGCAATATATGTAACCTAAATAATTGTACCCCCATAATATGCTGAAATTTAAAAAAAAAAAATCCATACCCTCAAAAAAAAGAATTCTCTCTGACCAACTATTTGGTTACTGAAATAGTCTGCACTACAAAAGCAGGATAAATGCTTGAAATTTTTCTGCTTGTCAATATTCAAAATAGTAAGTTCGTACTCTAGCAACTTTCAAAGGTGACCAATTAATACATTCTAATATCATGAACTTTATATTTGATGTGTTTCAATCCATTGCCTTAATTAGTATTTTTATTTTTGATGCTCAAATTTGACCCATCTTCAGCCAGTGGGAGCCCTTTCCAGTTGGCTTCTGTATTCTTTTGCCATAATTCTCTTGGTTTCTTTGCTTTCTGATGTGAAAGATGTCCTAGACTCCCCTTGAACTCTCCTGCCCCAGACTTGGAATCAGCCATTTTCTCCAAGGAACCCTGAACTAGACTGTCATTGCTGCTAAGTCTTTCAAGTGGACAGAGCTAGGAAATATGTATTTAAAAAAAAATCATTAGTTCGTAATGATATTTCCAATTCAAATTTAATACTGCAGATTTTTATTTAACTTTTATGCTATAAATATTGATCCCTAAGAATATAAATATAATTATTTTATATATATATATATAAAGTATAAGTGTCGATATTACTGCTAACAATATTACTAAACATAGTTAAGGATTTCTTTGTGATTCTTTTTGTCCTTAAACTCACCAAAGATGCAATGTCTTAAAGTCATTCAAAATAATTTTCGGTATGATTATGTTATCTATTTGATATACAAGTAGGTTCATTTGTTTCAGGTTTTTTAAATTTGGGGAGTAGCTAGAAATAGGGTAGAATAAAAAAAATAAATAAATTTGGGGGGGATTAATGTGTCTTTAAATTATGTAAAACATCTATATGGTTCCAAAGTCAAAATTATTATATTTGATCTGATCAAAAAAGTCTAGCTTCTATCCTTGTTCCTTTCCTTCACCTATCATTTTTATTAAATTTCTGTTTATTCTTCCACTGTCTCTTTTATAAAATAAGCAAATATGTATAAATATCTATTGCTACCCTTACATAAAAGGTATTATATCAACTGTATTTAGTTTTTTCACTTGACAATGTATCAGGAAGATCATTTCATAGCAGCATATCTTCATCATGCCTTTTCAGCCTCATGGGACTCTTGTGTGATTATACCATGGCTTATTAGCAGATAGACACTGGGATTATTTCTAGTATTTTATTAATACTATGACAAATTTACTATTGTTATTACAAATAGTCCTCTGAATTACACCAAATTGTATATTTTTGCCAAACAATTTTGAGTAGATTACTATTAGAAGTTGGATTGCTAAGGAAAGGGTGAATGTATACACATTTTGCTGGCTATATGAAATGGGTTTTTGCCTGCCCTTTCTGCCTGTCTGCCCCCCATATGCTGTGCCTACAACAATGTCTAGCATATAATGGGTGCTGAATGAGTTACTTTGGCTCTATGTACACTTTACTCACTGCTGATTGAGCAGATTAACTTTGTATACTGCAGCTGTATTATAAATCCAAATCTAAATTAAAGTGGCTAGTAATGAAGATAAATCATATTTCATCATTAATAAAATAAATTCTGATTCTAAATGGCCTAAAGTTTTTCTCTTCATAATGTTGAAAAAGCCTTAAGATCCTGAAAATTGAGAAAAGTATTTATACTCTCAGGAATTTATACTAGTTTTAAAAATTAATTGTGGTAGAGATGACTCAGTTTATTACTTTAAAAATTAAATAAAAATATTATTTCTCACTTTTGTGTGTGTGTACACTTCACCTATCAATCAGCAAGTATTAATATTTGGCTTAAAATATATCACCACCAAATACAGAATTCCTAATTTAAAAAGAGGTTAAGGTAAGAAAGTTTAGTAGTCAACTAACTATTATATTTTACAACCGGACACTTTTTTCAAAGAAACAGTATTATAATGATGGTTATATTCTCTGCCTACTACCCATGAAGCAATTTACCCACAGTATAGCATATTTGCAATAACAAATACAAATGTGATAAATCACAATACATCATCCACGGTCCCTGTGACTGAGGTTGCTGGCATCTCAGAGGGACTACTAGAGGTGTTTCCCAAAAGAGGGAGGGATAATGTGGGAAGGCATATGGGTAAGTGACCTTAGTCACTTAAAATGGAACTCAGGGCCCTACTACCGCTTTCCCCCTACCCTTCCAAAGGCAGGCCAACTATTTCCCTTCCTGTTATGGGATTGGAGAAGGTAGGAATAAAAGGGTATAAGGTGGGACAGTGGTAGAGGGTGGGGAAGGTGACCCTGTGGCCAACTAGAAGTGCCGCAGTCAGATAAACCACCACCATACAGCAGCAATAACAACAACATCCACTTTAGGCAATGTGAACAGCACAGACAGGCAGTTGGGGCTACCGGTAGCAACTATACTGGGAGGGGAGCAGAATTCCCAGAAGAACAGCAGCTGATGAAACCAACTGAAATGATATTGTGGGAAGGAGAGAAAGAAAGGTAAAAGGGAGGAACCATAGTAACATCCCTTCTCCTGAGAGAAACTGGAAAGATAGAATATTAATTAGGGTTGTAGAGCCAAGGGCTAAAGGTCAGGCAGTCAGGTGTAAGCTTAAGTGGGTATCACTGGGAGCCCAGAAACCAGGCTTCTTTTAGGTTTGGTGCTAGGAGAAAAAGAGAGGCTCAGTGATGTTCCAGCAGTGAGGGAGACAGGAAGACGAAGACAAGGTAAGGTGAGAATTATCATGGGAGTTGGGGAGGGAAGCAAAAAGGTCATTGGGAAATAAGAACAAAGGAGAAGGAGAATGAAGGGCAAAGAAGGACCCCATCAAGAGATCCAGGCTAGAACCCTCTTTCACTTATTCACACGATCATTTGATATTATTGAGCACCTATTCTGAGCCAGGCACCGTTCTAGATCCTAGAGATACGGCAGGGACAAAAACAGAGTCACTGTTCTCATGAGACTTAGATTCTAGCAGGAAGAGACAAACTATAAACAGACAAATAACACAACTAGTGAATATAAGCAAACAGACGACTGCCTGTTGTTGACATATCCTTCTCATTTAATCAACCTGCTCTTTTGGGTTAGCTAGGAAATAAGAAACTTGAAATAGTGTGGAGTTAAGTATTTGCAAAGGGGTAAACAGAACTTTTTAAAGCTCCTTCAGAATGTTCTTTTTTCTTTCTCAAAATATAAATCACTTTTCTTTTTTCTACAAAAGTAACACATCTTGAAACAAATATTAAAGTTTAAACAACTAGAAATCTACAAAATAAAAAATGTAAATCTCTCAACATTTCATATCTACTGTTAACATGTCTGGAGTGTATCATTATAGACTTTCCCCTATACATACATATACATTTACAATATACATATAATGTATCTCATTTACAAATGTGTATTTTTAATTATAGATATGTACTATGCATACTGTTCCGTAAAATGCTTCTCACTTAATATTTTTCAGACATCTTTTTGTGTCAATATGTAGATGTATATTATCCTTTTTAATGGCTGCATAGTAGCTAGTATTCCACTGTACAGAGGAATGTACTTTATTTACTCGATCCCCTATAGACAAATGTTCAGAATAGTTCACATTTTACAGTACTACAAAGAGCATTCTTAAAAAAATTTTTACACGTTTGCCATTCATTCCTTAGGATACATTCTCAGCACCGGAACTGCTACATCAAAAGTTTCTCATATATTTGGAAAACTGCTCCCTCAAGAGTTATAACATTAACTTACACCTTACCAATGGTGAGTGAGAATACCCATTTTCCCACAACTTTGTCAATACCAAAAAAAAAGTCCTTGTCTGTTCTATACTTAAAAACTTTCTCCCTCAGCCTTTGGCTTATCTTTTAACTGTGTCTAGAATTTTAACTATAGAAAAGCAGAAACTTCTCATGTTGTCAAATTTGTCAATCTTTTCATTATAGTATTTGGCTTTGGTGTCATGTTACTCATTCTTTATCTTGTGTGTTCTTTTTTATCCTTCAGTTCTCAGCCTAAATATCACCTCCACAGAGCGGCTTTCCTGAACATCCCATCCAAAGAAGGTTGTCCCTGTTATTTTTTCTTAGAATCTTTACTTTTTCCTTCAGACTTCTTTTCATATTTGTAATCACCCATTTTTGGTATTGTTACATGCGTCTTTCCCACTAGAATATAAACTCCATAAGGACTATAATGCTCCTAATGCTCCCCAGGCCATCTGTGGATTTTCCCCTATACCCACAACATCCAACACAGAATAGGCATTCATAAGTTATTTGTTGAACAAATTTTAGTTTCTTTCTTTCTGGGGCCTAACTGCTAGTTTTCCCTTGCACAATGTTCCTTCTAAGAGATCAACTGAATAGTAAAGGCAATTGAATGAATCTTTCACTGAAAAGTAATTTAGAGGGAGGGAAGGTAAATCTCACTCACTCTTTCTCCAAAAGAAATGCATCAGGCCAGGCTTTGCTGGACCTAGACTAGTCAGAAAATCTTGAGTTAGGCTTGACCGAACACTGTAACACAGCAAGTTGAGTCAGGCAAGTTATATACAGTCTTTGAGGACATTCTTCTGGGCCAATAACTTGTAATGTTGCTCTCATGATAGCTGAGAGTGAGTCTTAAATCCTGTCTCCCAAGAATTTTGACTTGTTAGTTCAGTTTTGAAAATGAATATATGCCATACAGTAAATTTAGGATAAAAGGAGTCTTGTGATGCTAGAGCACCTAAAAAGTTAGGAACTTGTAACTTAGTCTCTATTGAAACCCTCTGTTTTGGCAATTAATCACTTATATTAGGGAAAGTGCCATTTATTTCAGGTATTTAGTACAAGCTTCGGCAACAGTAATAGTTAATTCCTTGAATAGTATCAGCTAATAAGGCTATAAACTAAAGGTTATTTTTGCTACTTGCTAGGTAAAAGAGTACATTTCAAAGATATCAGGGTTGGCTCCTTTTCATTTTGGCAATAAGAATTTGTGTGATACTCAGGTTAGATGGATTATTTTTTAGAACAATTCTTGAAAATGTTTCTTTCTTTTTATACTAAGGTATTTTTTTTAACTGTGGCAGGAATTAGGAAAGTTCTCATCTGGAAATTTTCCTCCAGAATACCTATAGTATTAGAATTAGAAAGTGTTTTTAACATGTTTAGATTGAATAAAAAGTGAATTTTACTTCCATAATGTAGGCTCACAGTATTTACAGTCTACCATTATTATTTACTTACACATTTGCTTCTTAAATTGAGAGGCAACTGTGACGTTTTCTTAGGCCAATCTGTGCAATGTATTAACCTTTCCTAAATATATCACTTGACTTATTGCATACAAATATTTTGCCCATACACAAATGAATTTTATTAACAAGTATTACTCTAATGTGATAATATGCCATGACTGTTAAAAATCATTACATTTAAATCACAATGCAATGTAAATTTATTGATAAAATGTCCATTAAAAAGTAGAAATCATTCTACAGAAAATCATATTAGTGAGATTATTTTCAACAACATATGAAATGAAATGTTTTTATGATAAACTGCCACGTAACCTGGTGATCATCAATAATGCAATTAGTTTAACTTTGTGGGGAGACAATTACTGAAACCTACCTATGCTTATTTGTCCTCACTAAAATAAACCTTTTCTTCTCTGTCTTAAGAAGACAGACTGTCAAAACAGATAATTATAGAAAAGCCAGTAACAGTTTGAAAGACAGGACCTGTCACAAAAGCTTTATTTTCCTCTTTAACATTTCACCTTATATCCAATTGTGCAATTCTGAAAACATTTAATTTTATTACTGCATATCAAGAACTTCATACATTAAAGATGAAAAGCAATCAAGTTTTAACCCAGCCGGGCGC
>RJWJ010020763.1:0-28668 GCA_004363605.1 Indri indri | reverse complement strand
GTGTGTGAAGTGGTATCTGTTGTGGTTTTGACCGGCCCTAATGACTAGTAATGTTGAACATCTTTTCATGTGCTTGTTGGCCGTTTGTAAATATTTCAGGTTTTAGTCTGAAATGTTGGTCCTTGGTGCGCCCATGGCTGAAGAATGACCAGACACACCAAAGTAAGGCAAGCATGAAAATGAGGTTTATTGAGGAGAGAAAGATAGGGGTATAGGGCAAGAGCAAGATATAGGTTTATAGAGCATGATACATACATCACAGATGACAACCAGACCCACTGTTGCAACAAAGGGAGAGCAAAAGAAAGGGTGCAAAAAGGGGCTTGGTTATGGTCTGCGTCTTATTTTATAGTGCCCATATTGGGACTCCCTCATGGTTCAGACATCACCATGGAACCAGTTTGATTAGAGAGTTGGGAGTTGCATTACTATGCATGAGGGTTATTGTAGGTCAATTTCTGGACTTTATAGTACCTACGCTGCTCGACCTGTGGGCTAGAGAGTCCTCTGCATTCTTTTGCAGCTGACGCACTGTATTGATTGGCCAATTTGTAGGGTATTCTCTCCTCCCCAGGTATGGCAGTTGCTCGGTAGATTAGGGTGGGGCAGGACCAAGATGGGGGGCCTGGGGCCCACTCTTGTTCTTCTTCTCAGGTGGGGCAATTGTACCAAAGCAACAGCACCCACTTTTGTCCCTAGAAGATCCGGAATCCCTTGCTAACTACCTAACATATCTACCATAGAGAAATGTCTATTTAAATCCTTTGCCAATTTTTAAATTGGGTTGTGTGACGGTTAATTTTAAGTGTCAACTCTACTGGGCTAAGGTATGCTCCACTAACTAGTGAAACTTTATTTCTGGATGTGCCTGTGAGGGTCTTTCCAGAAGAGATTACCATTTGAATCTGTAGACAGAGTAAAGAAGATCTTCACCAATGTGGTGGGCATCATTCATTCTGCTAAATCCATTTTGAACAGAACAAAAAGGAAGAGGGAGGGAAAATTTGCTCTGTCTGTTTAAGCTGTGACATCTGTCTTTTCCTGCCCTTAATCATCAGTGCTCCTGGTTCTTAGTCTTTCGGGGTTAGAGCAGGAATTATGCCCCACCTCCTGCCGCCACCCCGCCCTCTCTTCCTCAGGCCTTCTCAATCAGACTGAATTATACCACTAGCAGATCATCGGACTTCTCTGCCTCCATAACCACATCAACCAATTTCTGTAATATGTCTTCTCTTATATATATATCTATGTATATCCTATTGGTCTGTTTCTCTGGAGAACCCTGCCAGGTTTTTATCGTTGTTGAGTTATAAGAGTTGTTTATATTCTGGATACTAGATCCTTAGGTATATCATAATCATAGATTTATAATTTACAAATATTTTCTCTCAATTTTTGGGTTGTCTTTTCACTCTATTGATAGTGTCCTTTGATACAAAAAAGTTTTTAATTTTAATGAACTCAATTTATCTATTTAAAGTCCAAATATTTTCCATTGATTTTTCCTTGGCTATCTTGCTCCCAGGACTTACGAGGAGTTTAAGAGACGATAACTCATCATTTCTATCACTGTCTACTTCCTTACGTGTTCCCATAGTTAAATACATTATTGGGTGAATATTATACAGACCCTGGCTTCTGTTCATGTAGATTATTGGGGCTACTTTTCTTACTGTGATTTCCCATATAATCCAAATGGAATTTTTTCTGTCACATCCTAGTATTTAACTGGATTCAGCCTTTCTATCCATCACTAACTCCAAGTAATACAAAGGAAAGCAAATATATTTAAGTGTTTCTTTTTCCTTAGGTGCTAGAATATTTCATACTCAGCTTGTTGTCTATAGTTATTTATCTACAATCTTAATATGAATATTATATACTTTTTACCAATATTGGTGGGTTCTATCTATAGTCAATATTATTAGTAGCTAGGGGAATGTTGGTCAGAGTCATGTATTTCTCATGGCAAATAATTTTAAGTATTATCCTCATCCTTCTCTGTTTCCTCATTTTTTCATACTTGTATCTGTGAAACTTTATTTTTATCTTCTTAATCCTCAGTCTTAAAAAAAAACTTTTTATTTGTCTTTTTTACATTGTAATGCAAATATGTTTATTATCAAAGTAGAAACTAAAGATACATAAAGTAGAAAGTGACACTCCCACTATTCCTGAGTTTCACTCTTCAGAAGTAGCTAATGTTAAAAAGTTTATATCATTTTGGAGTTTTAAAATATGTATATTAAAAAACACCCATGTTTATGTATATATAACTTTATAATGGGATGATTTGATATCCATGTTCTCAAATTTGCTTTTGCTACTTATTATTTGATTTCTATGCCCCATGTACTTCCAAAATTTGTTTGATATAACTTTATATTAGAAATATAACATAAGAAGACAGAATCACTGGCAGAGAATAATAGAAAAAATAAGAGTACTTGAATGTATGGGAAGATAACATTTAAATAGTTTAGGCTGAGAAAAATACATGCTAAGTCTTATTTGTGTTATTGCTGTCTTTGCTGTCTCTGCGGAGGTTGTTAGGGACAAGTGCAATAGACAGAGAAGGTCAAGAGAAGTCAGTTGATCAATTAAATGTGTATGGAAAGAAGTAGGGGGGCCTCCGTGCCCCAGTTTGCCTTGAGTGGTTCAGATTTACACCTATTGTCCTGGCATAATAAAGAATAGCACCCATTTCACTTTAAAAAGTATCCCAGCTCTTGGTGATATGACATGGCCGCTCAGAAGGAAGAGTGTCTAGGGGAAGCTGATAAATTTTAGTGAAGATAATTTGATTACTGGACTGCTGGAGATGTCTTTGAGGTCAAAGAGTAGATATAGTAGAAGTTCACACTCTGGAGAGATGGGTTGTGGCCTAAAACAAGAATATTAAAATTTACTTTGCATAGATGAAACAGTTTTGGATTCAGGCTATGGACAGTCGCAGTGGGTAGTTGAAATGAAGTTGAATGAAAAGTCTTTGGAGAACAGCAAGATTACAGAGGTTAAAATATCCATGGATGAAGATAAGAGTTTGATTACAGAATAAAATTTTGGGGCCAGTGGAAGATTGACAGGCAGACTTGGAGGCAACAGCAAGGTTAAGGTAGGTAGGACTTAATAAAATTGAATGGTGTACATTTCAAAGGAGAAGGGATTTTTGCATAAGACTGGGAGAATAGTGATTTGGAAATCTCACTAGGGAATCAGAATAATGTTACTTAAGCTCTGCTTCTCCCAGTCCCATGAATATAGGTGGTGGAACGTAGAGAAGGTAGGGCTTCCACCTGACAGCACTATGTTTTGGGAGAGCCAGGGTCCAGATAGGGTAAGAATTTGGAGGGTAGAGATTTAGGGAAGTTTATTTATAAATTGAATAGAATTCTAGAGGAATCAATGCAAAAGTTTGAATAGAAGAACAATTTGGGAAGAAAACAGTCAAAAGGGCATGACTAAAGACAAAGGATGGGATGCGAGTGGGGATTAGGCCTTTCCTTTAGGGAAAAGACTGAATTCCCCAAAAAGTCAGGAATGGAACTGACTTTCCTCCATGTTCTAAGTGGCACATGGTTTGTCTGATCTGGGTTCCCTAAAGGGTTGTCTTACTGCAGAGTAGGGAATGGCTGTGGCTTAGTTCATTTAACCCATGACTGATGAAACCTTGTTGGTTGCCATTCTGTTAGTGTATACCTGTAATGAACCTATGATATTTGAAAGCACAAATAGAGATTTTGAAAATATTTTGACTTCTTCCTACACTGTTACTCTCTTTGAAAGAAAAATTTGTTTGGCTTTAATTTGAAAACAGAACTCTTTTATAATAATTGATCATATAGAAAATGTAAAAGGTTAAAAGGTATCCAGATAACAATTATGTTTTTAGAACTTAGGGCACACAAGATTCTATGCATTATGGCTGTACTTAATTTTTTTAACCTTTTCTTTTCTTGTTTTTCTTCAACTTAGTAATTTTTTTTTACAAACACATTTTCTATTTTCCCACCTCTGTACCCTCGCTCCTGTTAAAATATCTACTTAGAAAGAAACCTCCTCTACCACTTGCACTTCTGTCTTCTCTTTGTACCTTTTCTTGTGCTTTATTAGTAATGACTACTTTTTAATGTCTCTTCAACATGCCAGACACATTGTATACTTTATCTCATCACCTCATCTAACTTTACAACAACCCTGCAAAGTAGGGATTATTATCCCTAATTTACAGATAAGAAAACTGAACTTCCAGGAAGTTAATTAAAATGCACAGTTATCCGGCTATTAAATGGTAGAGTTAGGATTTGAACCCAGGATTGTCTTTTTTCAAAGCTGCCTCCTCTCTATATCTTTGCAGATGAACAGACACACATGTGCACTCCTTTTGTAAGTATCCCTTGAGGCTTATTGGAGATGTTCTTAGTAAAGCCTTTTTGAGTCCCTAACTCAGCTGTGCTAGCTACTTCCTTTCTCTGTGTCGTCGTAGCACTTTGTACCTCATATTTTTATATTCGATGGAGCCTTCCTCTGTGGTCTCTGGGAACGGTGTGCATTCTTTCTCAGCATTCCCGCCGAGTTTATGACCGATCTGTACTTGTGCACCTATTGAAATATATGGCATTTATTTGTTTCCATGTTTGTCACCTCTAGTAGGTTGTGAGCTTCTTGAGACTAGAGATTGTAATCATTTTATCACTGTTACCTGTGAACTTGTCTAGTTATTCTTACTATACTGCAAATTGTTTAAAGGCAGTAATCCACATTTCATTTATCTTAGTATCTCTAACCATTATTTCTCACATGATTATGTAATAAAATGCCTGTTGATTAATATCAGTACCTTAAAGAAAACATTTCTGTTAACAATTCTGCTCTCCTTAATTTTAAATGTCAGTACTTCATATATATATATATATATTTATATTTGTTTTAGGCTAGTCATCAAACATATATTAAAAATAAAAAAGATAATAGCTAATTTAAAAGAGAACATGTTCATTTGTTTATAAAATTTTGAGGTTTTTACTCATTCTTTTCTCTTAGTGGGAGATCATCATCCATTAATGTTCTAATACACCAGCCAATCCAGTGCTATTTCACTTGCATTTAACTTTTATTTCTGTCAACGAAAAAAAAGACCAAACTCTGTAAAGTAATTTTAAAGACATTTACTCTGAGCCAAATTTGAGGACCATGACCCGGAGCCACGCCCAAGAGGCCTTCAGCAAGTGGACTCGCAGAGGTTGGGTTACAGTTCGGTTTTATACATTTCAGGGAGACAGGGGTTACAGGTAAAGTCATAAATCAATACATGGGAGGCATACATTGGTTTGGCCCAAAAAGGTGGGCCATCTCAAAGCGGGGGCTTACAGGTTATAGGTGGGTTAAAAGATTCTTTGGCCTGTAATTGGTTAAAGACATGAAGCTTTGTCTAAAGGCTTGGAATGTTTCAACATAAGGAGTTCTTTATCAGAGATAAGCCACTGGACATAGATTTGTTGTGTAAATTGAGGACCTGCGGGTTTGTCTTGCATACCCTTAGGCCTGTTAATGGGTTACAAAGGATGTCCCCAAGAAGGGAGGGGAGAATGATAAGGCATGTCTGACCTGCTTCCTCCTGGCAGACAATTTAGTTTTAGGATATTTCTTTGGCCACGAGGGGGTCCATTTAGTCAGCCGGTGGGGGGGAGTGAGCCTTAAAATTTTATTTTAGTTCACATTTCTAATTGAGCTAGAAGCAACACTTTCACATAAAGAAAGAACAGGAGGAGTTTTAAATATTATGTCCATAAGGTAGTCAAGGTCAGTGTATATTAATTGGTGATGAATGATACCGTCTTGGCAGTTAAATTTTGGTGACTGCTGATTTTTGGCTGCTTAAGTGCTTCTGAAAAAAGACCTCACTTTGTATTCGTATCAAGTCAGTTTTTTTGGTTTGTAACTGTGGTTATTACTTGCATGCTGGCGGGGAGGGGGGGGGGCTTTTTGTAACTTTGTTTTTGTTTTGCTGCAGGCAGCTTAATATTTTATTCAAATATAATCACTCTTTTAGACTTCTAACTGTCATATTGAAGCATGTAAAAGATAAGAAATGCTTTCAGGTAATTCGTTTTATACTTTAACTGGTTAATGATTTTATAGTCTCTATCACTATACAAACATATTCAGATAATGTGACTTGAACCATAAACTGATTTTGATGGGTTTTATTAGTCAAGGATTATAAATTCAAGCTCTATCGGATTTCCTTCTAGCTCATGAGAATATCTGAGGGAAGAATGAAAGATTTCATATTTCCATTATACGGTTTTTATTTATTTATTTCTGTTTTTATTCTAAATTAACATACCTTCAGTGCCATACTAGAATCTCTTTATCAATGTTAAGATAAAGGAAGTAATTAAACAAATATTTTTCACTATAAAACATCATCTGTGTTAAAATTAATTGCCCTTACTTAAAAGAGAGTAATCAATACAGATTAAACTTTCCTTATGCCATATAAAAACAATATTTCCATCGTTGTACTTAGAGAATGTAAAAGTTGCCAGTTGTGTAGCCAAAAGCTGAAAAACAGGAGACATTTTAGACAGATAGTTGCATGTACTCTTGTATTCATAAGAAATACCATGGGAAATCGATCGTCTTGCCAAGGAAACTAGTTATTTGTTCTACATTTTGCTATTTAATAAGTTCTATTTCTGTTTAAAAATATGGATTTGTAAATTCATTTTGTGCAAATTAAACTTCTAATTTTAGAAAATATAATAATTTTAATGGTTCTTTTAAAATTCTTAATCCCTACTTAATGGTGAATTGAAAACTCAACATATAAGTACTCACTTGATCCTAAATGCCAAATTGAATATCATTAAATGAGATAGATTTCAATAAATTTAAATAGTCTGTAGTTTAGTAGGATTTACCAGTTTCACTTTAAAAGATACTTTTGCCTTTGCTAATGTAACAGTCATATACTTGTGTATGATATTCTGTTTCTGCCTGATTTATACTTATTATCCACTAAATTATAGAAATTATCACTTTAAAATCTCATTTTACAAACCTTTTAAAAAATGGTTTCTTGTAATAATCTGTAATTGAATGCCTACTGTATTCTGGGTAATAATGTAGTGCCCAGTGATACAAAGATGAAAAATCTATGATATTCTTGTGTTTCCAGTTAGCTCATAGTTCAGTGGGAAAAATACACCTGAGAAAATAGTTAAAATACATTATACATGTTATATGAACCATGGGTACATACATAGTTCCTGGGATCTGAGAAAAGGGAGCACCTAGGTTGACCTGGGTGGTGATTGTTATGGGGAAGACTTCACAGAGAACACAGCTTTAAAGTTTACTTGTTGATGGTTTTCTAGGCAGACAAGGGAGGAAAAACATTTAGACTGAGGGAATAATATCTGCAAAGGCACACAGGTATGAGTGATCAGGAGACAGTTCAGGAACCAAAAGTGGTAAGTTGTATGACTATTACAGAGGGCATGAAGTTGTCTGGGGTCAGCTTTGATTACCAGGCAAAGGGGTTTGAATTTTAACCTGTAAGTTAGGGTTGTAAAATTAATATCTAACATTATAAGTAATAATAAAATTAGTACTTATTATTACCTAGTATTCTAAAGAATGAAGGGAGCAAAGTAGGGATTGTAGGGCACTAGAAATGCATGTGTAGTGTTGTGTAACCTCAATCAGTTAATTCATTTATCAGATTTTTTTTTTTTTTTGAGATGGTATCTCACTGTGTTTCCCAGGCTGGTGTTGAACTCCTGAGATCAAGCGATCCTCCCACCTCAGCCTCCTGAATAGCTGGTATTACAGGCGCACGCCACCATGCCCGACCTTAACAGATTTTTGTTGTCTACTATAGGCAAGGCATTGTTCTAAGCACTGGAGATATAGTGGGGAATGGAACAGAGTAATTCCTTTCCCGACTGGAAATTACAGTACAAATTAGTATATAGTATATTCTCCCTACCAACCGTTCCTTTTTGCTTATAGCATGATTGTTTAATTTCCTTGCAATTTCTTTTTGTTTTCCTTGTGATTAACATAGGCAGCTCTGTCCATGCGTCATATTACTTCTGGAATAATATGGCTGAATTTGTGAAACCTTCTCCATGCTATTGTTCTTCCTCTGAACTACAGTTTGAGGTCTGGATATTACCTTTTTTAACTGAAATTTGTATTGAGATAATTGTAGATTAACATTCAGTCATAAGAAATAATACAGAGAAATTCTTTTTATACTTTGCCCAGTTTACCCCAATGGTAACATTTTGCAAAACTATAGTATAACATGACACCCAGGATTTTAACATTGGTACAATCCACTAATCTTTTTCATATTTTTCCAATTTTACTTGTACTCATTTGTGTGTGTTTAAGTTCTATAAAACTTTATTGCCTGTCTAGATATATGTATCCACCACCACCATCAAGGTACTGAACAGTTCCAACACTACAAGATTCCCTTGTGTTGCTCTTTTATAACCACGCTCACCTCCTTCCTCTACTCTCTACTCTAATGGTCCTAAACCTCGGCAACCACTAATATGTCCTTTTTCTAAAATTTTGTCAATTCAAGAATGTTATATAAATGGAATCATACAGTGCAGTAATTCCCCTTTATTCACAGTTTCACTTTCTGCAGTTTCAGTTACCTGCGGTCAACCATGGTCCAAAAATATTAAATGGAAAATTCCAGAAATGAACATAGGTTTTAAATCACATGCCATTCTGAATAGAATGATGAAATCTCACACTGTCCAGCTTTGTTCTGCCTGGGATACGAATCCCTTTACCTGGCATATCCACTCTGTGTACATAATCTGCCTATTAGTCACTTAGTAGCCTTGTTGGTTATAAGATCGATTATTGTGGTATACAGTGCTTGTGCTCAAGTAACCCTATTTTACTTACTAATGGCCCCAAAGTAAAAGAGTAGCTATGCTGGCAATTCAGATATGATAAAGAGAAGCCATAAAGTACTTCTGTTAAGTGAAATGGTGAAAGTTCTTGACTTAATAAGGAAAGAAAAAAAATCACCTTGCTGAGGTTGCTAAGATCTATAGTAAGAATGAATCTTCTATTCATGAAATTGTGAGGAAGGAAAAAACAATTTGTGCTTAGGATATATAGGGTTCGGTACTATTTGTGGTTTTAGGCATCCACTGGGGGTCTTAGAACATGTCCTCTGCAGATAAGGGGGGATTACTGTATATAACTTTTTGTTTTTGGCTTTAGTCATCAGAATTTCCTGGAGATTCATCTAAGTTGTTGTCTATATTGACAGTTTGTTCCTTTGTATTCTGAGTATTATTCGATGCTATATATAATCAACCATTAACTGGTTGAAGGTTATCTGGACTGATGCTAGTTTTTAGTTACTAAAAATGAAGCTGCTATGAATATTTCCTTAAAGGTTTTATGTAAACATATGTTTTCATTTCTCTGGCCTACATGTCTGAGAGTAACTGCTGGGTCATAGGGTAGTTGAATGTTCACTTTTATAAGAAACTAGAATGGCTATATGGTTTTGTCTTCCCATCAGCAGCAACAAATGAGTTATCTAGTTTTTCCTAATATGGGGTCTTTCCATGAACATGGACTATCTCTCCATTTATTTAGTTCTTCTTTGATTTCTTTCATCAGAAGTTTGTAGTTTTCCTCATACAGATATTGCATATATTTTGTTAGATTTATACTAAGTATTTCATTTTTGGGGGTTACTAATTTAATTGGTATTATATTTTTAATTTCGAATTCTACGTGTTCATTTCTGATATATAGGAAAATGATTCACTTTTGTATATTAATCTTGTAGCCTGCCATTGCTATAATTGCTTATTAGTTTCAGGAATTTTTTTGTTGATTCTTTTGGATTTTTTACATAGACAAGCCTGTCATCTGTGAACAAAGACAGTTTTATTTCTTTTCTGCCAAACAGTATACTTTTAATTTCCTTTTCATGTCTTCTTGTATTAGCTAGGACTTCCAGTATGCTGTTGAGAAGGAGGGTGAAAGAGGACAACTTTGCCTTGTTCTGATCTTAGTGGGATTAAAATAATAAAATAATCCTAATTCCCCCTTTCCATCCCTTTTGTCATTGCTGCTGTTCATTTCACTTATACGTAAGGATATATAAGCATATACATACACACACATAAGCATGCATAATTGAATATATTGTTGTTCTTATGATTTTGAACAAATGATTATGTGTTTGTTAAGAATAAGAAAAATAAAAAAAGTTTTTATTTTACCTTCACTTATTCTTCTCCAGTGCTTTTCCTTTCTTTATGTAGATCTCAGTTTCTGACCTATATCATTTTCCTCTTCTCTGAAGAACTTCTTTTAACATTTCTTGGATGGCAAGTCTACTGGCAACAAATTCCCTTGGTGTTTGTCTAAGAAGTTATTTCTCCTTTGCTTTTGAAGGATAATTTTGCAGGGTACATTCTAGGTTGTTGTTTTTTTTCTCTTAACATTTTAAGTATTTCATTCCATTCCCTTCTTGTTTGCATGGTATTGGAGACAAAATCAATGTAATTCTTCTCTTTGTTCCTTGATAGGTAAGGTCTTTTTTTCCTCTGGCTTCTTTTCATGATTTTTTCTTTATCTTTGATTTTCTGTAGTGTGAATGTGCTATGCCTACTTGTAGGATTTTTTTTTTTTTTAATCATCTATCCTGCTTGGTGTTTTCTGATCTTTTTCGATTGGTGGTTTGCTGTCCAACATTGATTTAGGGAAATTCTCAATCAGTATTGTTTCAAATATATTTTTTTCTATTCTTTTCTCTCTTTTTTCTCCTTTTGATATTCTCATTACACATGTCCTGTTAATGTATCTTTTATACTTTTTGTAGTTGTCCCACAGTTCTTGGATATTCTGCTTTTTTTCCAGTATTTTTTCCTGTTTACTTTTTAGTTTTTTAGTTATCTGTTGAGGTACCCTCAAACTTAGAGATTCTTTCCTCAGCTGTGTCCAGTACACTGGACTGAGCCTATCTGCTTAAATGAACCCAACAAAGGCATTCTTCATTTCTGTTAGATTGTTTTTGATCGTTAGCATTGCTTTTTGGTCCTTTCTTAGAATTTCCATTTTTCTGCTTACATTGCCCATCTGTTCTTGCATGCTGTCTACTTCATCCATTAGAGCCCTTAGCATATTAATCATAGTTTCAAATTACCCATCTGATGATTCCCACATCCTTGCCATATCTGAGTGTGGTTCTTATGCTTGCTCTGTTTCTTCAAATTGTGTTTTGCCTTTTTGTATGCCATATAAATTTTTCTTGATAGTGGAATCTGATGTCCTGGGTAAAAGGAAGTGCTCTAAATAGGCCGCTAATAATGTGGCAGTAAGATTTTGGGGGATGGGAAGCATTCTATAGTCCTATGATTAGATCTCAGTCTTTTAGTGAGCTTGTGAACTTCACAAATGATGTTTCTCAGCCCTCCTCCTTCCTCCTCAGGTGGGACAGGATGGCTAGACTAGGCTGCAGTTGGGTATTTCCCTTCCTTCAGGTCAGTTAGGCCCTGATAAAACCCCAGCTGATTAGTCTCTGTTTAAACAGTTTCTCCTGAGTGCAGACCTTGTTAAGAACAGAATGCTCTGGCTTATTTCAAAATGATTCTGTTTCTCCTCCTGTCAGAAGCATGGGCGTATTTTTCTCCAAGATTCACTGTGAGAACCAGATTGAATTTCTGGAGGTAAAACTCACAGAAGTGTGGAGGCCCTCCTATGAGTGGGGTCCCCCTGGAATTTTTATCTCTCTCACTTGTCCACATTTAGCTTTCAAGAGTTTCTCATTACAGTTCAGATTTTCCTACCTGAAAACATGATGTGATTCTCTGTAGGCATCTGTCTGTCTCTCCAGTTTGGGGAACAGTGGTTTTCCCTGTGACTTCATTTCTCACACTGATCTAAGAAAAGTTATTGATTTTTTAGTTTGTTTAACTTTTTACTTGTTAGGATGGACTGGTGACTTCCAAGATTCTTACATGCCCACCAGAAACCAGAAGTTGCAGCTTGTGTTTTCATTCTGTTCACACGTATTTTCACAGAGCAAAAGATTTTACTTTTGATGAGATCCATTTTATCCATTTTTCCTTTTATGGTTGTGGTTTTGGTGTCCATTCTAAGAACTCGGCCTAGCTTTAGATCCTGAAGATTTCCTTCTGTTTTTTTGCCTCTAAAATTTATCAGTCGTATGTTTACATTAAAGGCCATGATACTTTTGAGTTAAATTTTTTATAAGGTGTTAGGTCAAAATGCTTTTTTCTTTTTTACCAGTAGATGTCCAATTGCTCCTGTACCATTTGTTGAAAAGGCTATTCTTTCTCCATTAAATTGTGTTGGGCCTTTATCAAAAATCGGTTGAGCATATTTGTGTGGGTTTGTTTCTGGATTCTCTGTTCTGTTCCACTGATCTATTATCTGTCCTCTACCAACAGCATGCCATCTTGATTTCTGTAGCTATATAGAGTCTTATTCAGCAGGGTGGACCATATTTCTTTGAATTCTCTTTCAGCCTCACTTGCCCTCTCCTCTCTTTCTTGCATTCTGATGATATAACTGTTGCATCTTGTTATTGTCCCCCAGGTCCCTAAGGCTTTGTTCATTTTTTTTTTTTTTCTCTATTTTATCTGTGTTGTTTGGATTGAGTGAATTCTATTGTTTTGTCCTTAAGCTTATTGATTGTATCCTGTGCCATCTTCACTCTACTATTGGGCCCATCTAGCTTGTTTTTTTATTTGATATCACATTTCTTAGTTCCACAATTTTCATCTGGTTATTTTTATAACTTGTATTTCTTTGCTTAGATCTTCTAGTTTTATATTTGTTTTAAGAGAATTTGTAATTGATTGTATAAGCATTTTTATGATGGCTGCTTTAAAATTCTTGTCAGATAATTCCAACATCTGATTCATCTTGGTGTGGGCATTAGATGATTGTCTTTTCTCATTCAAATTATGATTTTTTTTGGTGTTACAAGTGATTTCCATTTGAATCCTAGATATTTTATGTGTTTGTTGGGATACTCTGGGTACTATTTCAATCTTTTATTTTTGCAGGTTGTCACCCTTAGGTTTATCATACAGGTCTTAGCCTAATTTTTTATGGGCTTTGGTTCCAGTTACAGTTTGATTTTCAGAGTCTTTGCACTGTTGTTTTGGTTTGCTTCGTTTATCTCGTAACACTAGGGCTCCCACTGGTCCCTGCTGGTGCTGCCTGAGGGAGTAGAAGACTCTTTTTTAGGCCTAACCGGTAGGTATCTATTGGTGGGGAACAAGTGTGCTGGAATTTCCTTGCTACGCTCCCCTGCTGCCCTGATGTCTTTGGGCAGAGGAGGAAAGTCTTGCAAGGATCTATGGAGAACAACAGGCTTCCCAGTTGAATTTCTGGCAAAAGCTGGGTTCTGCTTGCCAGTTCTGCCTGCCTGCTTTTATATGTCTGGGTGGGAAGGGAGATCCTCAAAACTGTGGAGACAAAGAGGTTCCTAACTGGGCTGCTTGCTGTAGCTGGTTGCCTCTTGCTGATTCCTTTGGCCTGCCTTTGTTTCTCCTGATGGAAAAGGGAGTCCCAGGCGTCACAGGGAAGGAAAGTCCTTCCCTTGGCTGTTTGTTTTCATGAAGTTCCTAATTAATCTCCCTAGCTGGTGGTGTCTGGCTTCCCTGATGTTGTGAGAGGGACTCCTGTTCTGTTCTGGGATGAGTTAGCCTATGTGGACTGCCTTCTGTTCCTAGGCTGGTGGTTGGGAAAAGCCAGGTCTGGGTGGCTGCCTTCTGTTGGGTGAGGGAGATGTGAGACACCCTGCCTCTGTGCTGATCTTCCAGTTGTAGGGTCTCAAAGGAGTTTGCCTTCTTTTTTCCATTTTTCAGAGTTCTTCTTGATGGTTGTCTGTTGCATTATTTTTAGTGTTTATACTTGTGCTTAGTGGGGAGAAGCTGGGAAAATGGTCTATCTCATCTTGTCTGGGCCAGAAGCTGGGTTTTCCTTCTAATTTCAGTTTCTGTGGCATGCGAGCATGGAGATTAAGGGGTAGGGAGATATTGGCTGGGGTTGAGTTTGGTTTAGTTGGAGGTCCTGACATTTACATCATTAAATCATATACATCCTATAATCCCGGACTTAAATTTCATCCCCCAATTCATCACAGAGCTCTGGAAAATGATACACCGATGCTGCCCTCCCTGCATTTTCTGAAGTGCTGTCCTGGTCCAGAGGGGCTTTTCTCTTTAGATGTTTTCTTGACTTTCCCTAGTTTGATTTATTCACTCTCTGCCTGCTTCTTTTCACAGTGGGGTATCCAATGTGAATGCTCAGGATTTTCTTCCTCAGAATATCTTCTGGACTGGTTGGGGTAGTGTTGGGCACATTGCCATGCTGCCTAGAGCACCATTATTTTCTGTTTCTTTCCTTTGAATCCGTGCTGTGAAACTTATGGCATAAGGTTGTACTCCTTTATATGCTGATGATACGTTGAAAGTTTTGGTTTTTCTTAAAAATGATTTCTTCTTCTTTTCAATATTTATTGGCGGTAGGAGCTTCTGAGGGACCATTTCATGATACCGATTTTACCCAAAATTCCAATGAGTTCTTGCAGTTTTCGCACCTCCCTCTGACATTTGGCATTGGTAATATCTTTTTTTTCCCGTCTGGCATCTGTGACTCTGCCAAACCCTTTTTATCTTTTGCTTACTTAATCTCTATCTTTTGGTTGGCTTCTTTTCATCTCAGTCTTGGATTGACAGATTCTCATGGGTTTTGTCCTTGACTCCCTGCTTTTCTGTCAACCATCAGTCTGTTTCATCTATCACCTTTAAGCAATTGACTCTCAAATTTGAATTTTTAGCCTTAATGTTTTACCTAAAGGTTTATTTCCAGCTGAAATGAATATATTTTCCTTAAAGTAGCTCCATATTCTCATTCTTCTATTTCTCTTGGTATTATCACCATTTTTTCTTACTGAAGCCTTCAAGTTTTCATTGGATTGTCTCTCTTTTGTTCTCTAAATCCATTCGCTAGGTCAAGAATCTTGCATTTTAATTCTTCCCTGACATTGTCAATTGTAGATCCTCATTTCTCAAGTTATATTGCTATACTGGCTTCTAAACTTGTGTTCTTTTGTCTCATTGTATCTTTTTTTTTTTCCAGCTGCCAGATCAAAATCTATGTCTGTCCTTCTCTTTTTATTGAACTATAATATACACATAGAAAAACATATAAATCATAGGTGCTCAGCTTGACAAATTGTCACAAACTGAACATATTTGTGCAACTAGCACTAGCAAATTAATCTTTTTAAATTATCATATTCATGACCTTGGTTTTCTTTGTTAAAAACCAATTAATTCAAGAAGTTTGAGTTTTATTAGTTTCCTGAGCAGAGAAATAGTGGGAGATAAATTGGCATGCCATCTCCCACTGTTTGCCACATATAGCTTCGTTTTGGAGACTTTTTTTTTTTACTGCATCTCATATTCACTTTGTTTTTTTTTTTTTTTTTTTTTTTTTTTTTTTTTTTTTTTTTTTTTTTTTTTTTTTTTTTTTTTTTTTTTTTTTTTTTTTTTTTTTTTTTTTTTTTTTTTTTTGGCCCTGTACTGCTCCTACTTCCTGAAATACATTTCCCTTTTGACTTTTTACAATCTAAATCATGGTCGTGATTCCAGTCCTAACTCATATCTTGCCATTTCTAAGAAATTTTCTGGACAGTTCCAGCTTTCATTAATTTGGTCTTTTTCTCTTCAAAAATTCTTTAATTTATTTTTTGAATAGGTAATATCAATATGTTCACTTAGAACAAAATTCAAATGTACAAAAGGGTACACAATGATAAGTCTCCTTGTCAGACCTGTGCCCCAGCCACTATATGTCCCTCTAGAAATATTTTATGTACTTATAAGCAGAATAAATATTATTATTCTTACTTTTTATACAAAGTTAGCATACTAAGTTGTATATCTTACTTTATTCAATTAATAGTTCTTAATGATAGTTCCATATCAATACACAAAATTTCTTAATTTTTGTTAGGACCGAATGATAGTCCCCTGAATGAATGAATATACCATGAACAGGTCTACCCCATATGGTTGTGAAAGTTGGGCACTGAAAAAATTCACATAGACCATGATTTGGATGGTACCTGCTAGAATTATTCAGCTACAATCAAATACAGCAAACTTACTTAGTTTCTACTATTGTATATTTCAGATATTTCCAGGTTTTTTTTTGTTGTTGTGGTTGTTGCAAACACTACTGCAACAAATACTTTTATATATATGTCACTTGGCATCTATGGGAAAATTATCTGTATCATATAATTTTCTTAATTCCTAAAGTATTTATAATTATCTTTCAGTTCAGCAATTAGACATATTCTTAATTTATTACGGAGTTTTAAAATTTTTTTATTCCATAAAGAACAGTTCCATATATTAAATTATTTTTTGTATACCCTGACCTTGAATATTGGTGTGTATAATAAGTTAAGTCTTTAGGAAAGGCTTGAGTGTTTCTTAGATAGCTGCCAGATTCTATTTCCCTTTTTATTCTTCTAAGCTTTTCACAATCCTTGTGAAATTCCTGATAGTAGAAGAAAAAGTTATTATCAAGATACATTTAGAAGCAGGAATGATATTTATTCCAAGTTACAGAATAATATGAACCACAATATCAGACATAGCTTTTTTCGAAAAGTAAAATATTTTACGTTTCTTTGGCCTCAAAAAATGTTCCTTATTATTCTGTTGGAAACATCAGATGAGATAGACCTGAGTAAAGCTGCAGGTAAAATAACAGAAAAATGTTCATAGTAAATTCTTGTGTCCCATAAAAGATACAGTATGTTAAAGTAATTTCTTTTAAAGCTACTGCATACAAAATGAAAAGAAACTGTAATTATCCTATTTAATGTTAAAGTAAATAAATTAGTTACTTTGTATTGACTTATTTATGTTAAGGTCCATTTATTGTCTTGGTTTCTACTTCGGAAACTTTGATGAAGTGGAGTTTTTTCATAAGTGTTTTGTTTTTTTCCTAATTATTTGAGAGTTCATGAAACTGGACAGCTTTCAGTTGGGGAAAAATTATAATTTTTTTCTCTATTTGGAAAACCCTTGTTTTTACCTGCCTTCAGATGAGATCACTGAGGTTAGAGATATAAACCTCTTCTTGTTTTTCTATGTGGCTTAGAGGATATCAGCTGAATTAACAAGAAATTGACCTCTGGTATGGCTGATCTAGAACTAAAAATAAAAGGTATATTTCTTCATTTCTTCTAACTAGCTCTGACAAATTTACTGCCTGAAATTCTAGGAAACTGGAGAGCAAAATAAATTCTGCTGTCATTTTCAGGATTTATAATAAACAAGCAGAATATTTTGGGGAAGTTTATGATAAATTGACCTTTAGATGATCATAAGTTGTGCTGTTGTGATTTTTAAACAACTTTTTTGAGCTATATTCACATACCAAAGAATTCACCAATTGCAACTGCACAATTCAGTTGTTTTTAGTACATTCACAGAGTTATGCAGCCACCATTACAATTAATTTTAGAACACTTTCATCACCACAAAAAGAAATTTCAGTACCCATTAGCAGTCACTCCTCATTTCTCCCCAAATTTGCCTGCCCTAGGCAACTACTAACCTGCTTTCCATCTCTATAGATTTGCTTGTTTTGGATATTTCATATATGTGGAATCATACAATGTGGTCTTTTGTGTCTGGTTTCTTTCACTTAGTAAAATGTTTTCAAGGTTCATCCATGTTGTAGCCTATATCAATACTTTATTCCTTCTATTGCCAAATATTCCATTGTATGAATGTTACCCATTATATTTATTCATTCATGAATTGATAGATATTTGGGTTGTTTCCACTTTATAGTTATTATGAATAATGTTGCTTCAAACATTCACGTGCAAGTTTTTGTGTAGACATATTTTCATTTCTCTTGGATACATACCTAGGAGTGGAATTTCTGGGTAATATGGTAACTCTATGTTTTACGTTTGGAGGAGCTTGCAAACTGTTTTCCATAGTGGCTGCACCATTTTATTAACGCATTTCTACTAGTAGGAGATGAGGGTTCCAGTCTCTTAGCAATCTCTGCAACACTTGTTATTATCTGTCTTTTTGATTATAGACATCCTGGTGGTGTAAAGTAGTATCTCATTGTAGTTTTGATTTGCATTTTCCTGATGGCTAATGATATTGAACATCTTTTCATGTGTTTATTGGACATTTGCATATCTTCTTTGGAGAAATGTCTATTCAAGTACTTTGCTCATTTTTAATTGATTTGTCTTTTTATTATTGAGTTGTAAGAATTCTTTATATATTCCAGATAGAAGTCCCTTATCAAGTGTAAGATTTGTAAATATTTTCTTCCATTCTATACGTTGTCTTTTCACTTTCTTGATGGTATCTTTGGAAGCACAGAAGTTTTTAATTTTGATGAAATACAATTTATGTGTTTTTATTTTGTCACTTACACTTTTGTTGTTGTATTTAAGAAACCGTTACCTAAGCCAAGGTTACAAAGACTTGCTTCTCTGTTTTCTTCTGTGAGCTTTGTAGTTTTAGCTCTGATATTTAGGTCTGCTAACCATTTAGAGATAATGTTTTGTGTATGGTCTAAGGAAAGCATCCTGTTTCATTCTTTTGCATGTGCAAATCCAGTTGTCCCAGGACTAGTTGTTGAAAAGACTTTTCTTTCCCTGTTGAATAGACTTGGCACCCTTGTGGAAAATCATTTTACCATAAATGTGAAGAGTTATATTTGGACACTCTGTTTTATTCCATTGATCCCCGTGTCTGTCCATATGCCAGTACCATAGTGTCTTGATTACTATAGCTTTTTAGTAAGTTTTGAGATCAGAAAATGTGAGTCCTCCAACTTTATTCTTCTTTTTCAAGATTTTTTTTGTGGGTATTCTGACTCCCTTGCCTTTCCATATACATTTTAGGATTTGCTTGTCAATTTTTGTAAAAGAGAGTCTTGCCTCCTTAACAATATTAAGTCTTTCAACCTATGATCATGAGTATTTTGATTTACTTAGGTCTTTGAAAATTTCTTTCAACAATGTTTTCTAGTTATAAGAGTATAAGCTTTACATTTTTTGTGAAATTTATTCTTAAGTATTTTATTCTTTTTTGGTGCTGTTCTTTTGTGGATTGATCATTACTGGTATATAGAAATATAATTGATTTTTGTGTGTTGATCTCGTAACCTATAATATCACTAAACGCATTTATTCTAATAGTTTTTTTATTGCGTTAGGATTTTCTGCATACAATGATGTTATTTGCCAATAAAGATAGTTTATTTCTTCCTTTCTGATCTGAATGTCTTTTATTTCATTTATTTGATTGTAATGGCTGGAACCTCCAGTATAATGTTGAATAGAAGTCAACAATAGAGTGGACATCTTGTTCCTGATCTTTGGGAGAAAGCATTTGCTTGTAGTGAGTTTTTTACGCCATAAAGAATGGGTCATAACTTTGCTTTGAAGACTAACTTCCTTTTGATTTAAGGTTTTTTTCCTTTATGTTTACATATACAGGTATGTGCTGATTAGAAGGCTCACTTGTGCAGTGTGGAAGATTAGCAGTGCCTTACAAAAATGGGGTTTGGGAGTGACCTGAAGAATTCACATGAAGCTGTGTTAAAATTGCAAGACTGGGAATTACGGTTACTGGAAACAGTGAAGAAATTTATGGCCCTGAGAATAAAAAGTGATAAAGAATATGCATCTACTTTACAGAACCTTTGTAATCAAGTTGATAAGGAAAGTGCTGTCCAAATGAATTATGTCAGCAATGTATCCCAGGTAAGAAAAATAATTTCATCATTTGTTATTTATAGCATAGTAACTGTGCTTAAAGCAAATTGATCATAGTATCGAATGAGCATACCCAAGTAAGCATTCTAAAGCAGTAGTTCCAAATTTTACTGAGTATCAGAATTTCATGGGGAAGCTTTTAAAAATTATATAATTTGGGGCCCTACCTCCCTGATATTCTATTTAGTAGGTTTGGAGACGGACTATGAAATATTTTCTTTTTTTTAAAAAAAAAAAAGATATCCCTGTTATTATAATGATTAGTCAAGTTTATGAGCCATTGTTACAAATTTTGGTTTCTTTTATTACCCTATTTGCTTTGGGCATTTGAACCCTGCAATTGTTTTCTTTCGACACAACCTGTAATTATAATCCACCTCCTTGAATTCTTCTGTGAATCATATGGAATATTTTAATATGTAGCTGTTACTTGCTATTATTTCTTTACTAAAATATTAGTATATTCTTGAGTTAGTCACTCTTAAAACAATTCCATTGTATAAATAATATAGTTTTTTTAATTCCAAGGTTATTCTGTCATATAAAAATATGGGCCAAAATTGTACTATTAATTGTTCTTTGAAAACATTAAAGGTGAAATATTAAACACCTTAACAGCTCTTGGATTTTTCCTCTATTTATTTCCATTGTTTTACTTTAATATCATATTTCATTGTATTTATACAAAGTTTAAAATATATCTTACCTCTTTACTTTGGAAAGTTTAAAAAATTAGTGTTTCTTCACTTACGGGTCTTAGGATTTGAGTAAATTGTAAAGGAAAACTCTGTTTGCAGTGAAGAATGTGTTCAAGTAAGGATTTGTGATTATTGAGAGCCCCTTAAAGTTAATATCTTTAACCTCCTTTCCTGGGCCAGATTTCTGAAAGAGGAATTCTCTAGTCTCTAGTGTGAAGGTAGGGTTACCAGAGATAGCTATTAAAAATATAGGGCACCAGTTAAATTTGCCTGCAATATTTGGGACAGACATACATTAAAAAGTATTTGTTGTTTATCTGAAATTAAATTTAACTGGGTGTCCTTTAATTCATTTGGGAACCCTATCTGTGAGTATAAGCCTGCTGTTATGTTAATGGAGATAGGGAAAGTAGGGTATTTTGAGTCATATTTTACTTAATCCTTCTGATTTTGTTAAGCTGCCTAGTGTCTTTGAGTCCAAAGGCTCTGCGGTTCATTTTTCCCTCGTTTTCCACTGCATTGGGAAGAATAGTTGCCTTTCCGTGTGGGCTGAGCACGGAACTGGGGTTCCACCTGATTCTTATATAGACTTTGAATCAGTCAAGTTTCAGCACCCTATTCTCTTTCTCCATTTGTTCCAGGTTTCTCCAGTTCCTGAGCTTTACTGGAGCTAGCTAACTCCATAAATCTCGACCTCCCCTTTGCGGGACACTTACGTTTCAACTTATTCTGATATGCAAATTGGTTACTGCTTACTGGCTTTTCACTTTCTTACTTTCTATTGACATGTTTTATTTCCCATTGTTACAAATTTTCTATTTTCTTTGCTATTGTGAATTTTTACTTTAATTATATTGCATTTTATTGGGGTTTTTCAAAGGAGTGCAGAAATACATTCTATTTACCATGCTTAACTGAAATTATTCTCTTTAAAGAAGTATGGCAGTGAAAGCAATGAGAAATAGGATTAATAGGTAAGAAGACTGAGAATTTATGAGTTCAGGGCAGTGGAGGAATCATCAGTGTGAATACCGAAGTGCTAAGTATTTTGGTGAGGAATAGAAGGAGACAAGTGCCAACGTAATTAAGGAAGGAAAGAAGTATTTGGGATGGGGATGAGGGCTAGGGAAAAGGTAACGAGGATTGGGAGAAGTGGTTTAAGTAGTGTTGCCTCCAAAGAGGAAATGTTGAGAATTAACACTTGAACGATGCTTGGGAACCCAAAGAAAATCAAGGAGTATGTCAGTTTTTTCTCTTAATCCTGAAAAGCTATCATTTATTCTACTTATAAGTAAAGTCCAGTTATCCAGTTTTTCTTCAGAAATTGTGCTTTTGGAATTGTATGTAAAAATATCTTTGCTTGACCCAAAGTTACAAAGAACTTTGCCTGTGTTTTCATCTGGAAGTTTTATAGTTTTAAGTTTCATATTTAGGTCTATGATTCTTATTTATTTATTATATTTCAATAGACTGAGGGGGTACAGTGTTTTTGTTACATGGATGAATTGTATTAATGTATGGTGAATTCATGGCTCTTAGTGTACCTGTCACCCAAATGGTGTACATTGTACCTGACAGGTAATTTTTGATCCCTCATCCTCCTCCCCTTTCTGAGTCTCCGGTATCCATTATACCACTCCATATGACCATGTATACCCATCTTTAGCTCCCACTTATAGATGAGAACATGCGGTATTTATTTTTCCATTCTTGAGATACTTCACTTAGGATAATGGCCTTTAGTTCCATCCAAGTTGCTGCAAAAGACATTATTTCATTCCTTTATATCACAGAGATTACTGGGTTCTGGTTGACTCTTCCTCCCTATGCTATGGCCTGGACATTTTCTCCATTCAGCAAATTGAGATAATCTTAGGGCTCAGTTCATATGTTCATATTCTTTTTTGTTTTTTAACTTTTTAAACTTTTTTTTAAATTTTAGAATATTACAGGGGTACAAATATTTTGGTTAATGGATTGCTTTTGTACTGCTTGAGTCAAAGATGTAAGTGTACCCATCACCCAGATAATGTACACTTACCCATTAGGTAAGTGTACATTATCTGGGGTGCACCCATTCCCTTCTCCCCCCACCACCTGCATGGTTTCCTTTGAGTTTTACTTCCGTCTGTGCCCATGAGTGCTGATTGGTTAGTTCCAATTTAATAGTGAGTATATGTGGTATTTGTTTTTCCATTCTTTAGATATTTCACTAAGGAGAGTGGTCTCCAGTTCCATCCAGATTGTTGCAAAAGGTATTAATTCATTTTTTTGTGGCTGAGTAGTACTCCATTGTATACATATACCACATTTTGTTAATCCACTCATGAATTGATGGGCACTTGGGTTGATGCCACATCTTTGTGATTGTGATGTGTTATAATAAGCATTCTAGTGGAGTTGTCTTTTTGATATGACTTTTTTCCTTTGGGTAAATACCAAGTAGTGGGATTGCTGGATCAAATGGTAGGTCTACTTTTAGTTCTTTGAGGAATCTCTATACTATTTTCCATAGAGGTTGCACTAGTTTGCAGTCCCACCAACAGTGTATAAGCATTCCTATCTCTCCACATCCACACCAGCATTTATTGTTTTGGGACTTTTTGATAAAAGCCGTTCTCACTGGGGTTAGCTGATATCTCATTGTGGTTTTGATTTGCATTTCCATGATGACTAGTGACATCGAACATTTTTTTCACATGTTTATAGGCCGTTAGTCTATTTTTTTTTTTGAAAATCTTCTGTTCATGTCTTTTACCACATTTTAATGGGGTTATTTGATTGTTTTCTTGCTGATTTGCTTGAGTTCTTTGTAGATTGTAGTTATTAGCCCTTTATCAGATATATATCATGCAAATATTTTCTCCCATTCTGCAGGTTGTCTGTTTGCTCTGTTGATTGTTTCCTCGGCTGTGCAAAAGCCTTTTAATTTAATCAAGCCCCATTTATTTATTTTTGTTGTTGCTGTGATTACCCTTGGGGTCTTCTTCACAAATTCTTTGCTTAGGCCAATGTCACTGCCCTTCATTTCCTAATGCCCAGTGTCTTGAGTGCTGTTTCATATATTTTTGTCTAGTTTGTAGTTGTTTTAGGCAGGAGGATAGTTCCCTGTTTCCCCATCTTGACTGGAAGCGAAAGTCTTGCAACTAGTGATTTTTATGTCTTTATTTTAAAAAACTAAAAATTATAACTGATTTTTCAGAATAAAATAAAGATTTCCTCTATATTCTTCTCTTGATTCATCAGTTGTTTACATTTTGCCATATTTGCTCTATGCCTCCCTTTCTCTCTTTATATAAATATATATTATTATTTTTTCCAGAACTGTTTGTGATTTAGTTAAAGACGTCGTGTCCCTTTATTCCTAAATACTAATGCATGTATTTTCTAAGAACATAGCTACGATATAATGATCAAATTTGGGAAATTTAGCATTGTCATATGCTATTACTGAAAATACATTTCATAACCAACTTTTAAAACTGTCACAATAATGCCTTTTTTTTGACAGTTTTTTTTTTTTCATCCTGATCCAGGATTCAATACAGAATCACTCATTTCCTTTAGTTGTTATGTTTTTTCAGTGACTGTTAATCTGGAACACAAATGTGAGAACTCACAGTCTGTGATTTGGGAATTTTTCATTTTTACTGAAAGTTTTTTTGAATTGTGTACATTTTGTCTTACATCCTGAGGACGTGGTTTTTGTGTATTTTTTTTTTCTTTTTTGGTTTTTTTGTATTGCTCTTGGAAGAATATCAGGAGATGAAGACCTAGCTAGCCATCTTTTCTTTTTCACCTGCCTGGACGATTGTTTTCCCATCATTCTTTGAGTACTTCATGGCATAATAAGATATACTGGGCTTATCTTGAATGTTTCTTTCTACAGTCCTGGAATTAGCCCCTTTTCCTAAGGGTCCTGGTTCTTTTTAGTGAAGAGCATGTTCAATTATTCAGCCAATTTACTATGTATATTTAGGTTTCACAATATTTTGCAATTACAAATTATACAGCAATGAATGTCTTTGTACAGATGTACTTTTGTGTCATTATGGACTTCTTCAGGGTAAATTCCTAGAAATGGGATTTTAGATCAAAATGTAAATGTGCATAATAGTTTTGTTATATATTGACAATATAAATATAAATTTATAGTATATAAGATAGGTATTGATGTTGTACTGTTTTGCATATCCACCAGAAATATATGAAGGTGCCAGCTTCTGTTTAATCTGAGCAACAGAGTTTGTATCAAACTTTTGTATTTTAATTTATCTGATAGGTAAGGAATGATATCTAGTCTGGTTTTATTTTATATTTCTCTAAAAGGAGTGAAATTAAAAATATCTTTATATGTTTAAACAGGCTCTTGTATTTAGAGGACTTACTTTATTTTGGGCTGAAGATGAATTCTACTTTGTTTTTTTTATTCATCTGAAATTATACCTGTCTGAATATAGTCAACTCTCTTCTGAAATACTACACTGAAACAGATAATTCTCAAATAACACAACTTATTTGAAAGGAGATATTGACTTAGCTTTTAAACATGAAGTGGCTTAGCTTGTGAACATGAAGTGGATTGAAATATTGGCAATGCTTTATATAGCACATGGGAATAAAAAGTAATGAAAAATGCTTTTTGATAAGCTAGTCTTATTTAGTAGTCATGTAATATACATATAATGTAACTGCCATAACACTTGATTTGAAAACACTAATCTGTTCAAACACAATTGATGTATTAGGGAAGAATTCGAGCTAACGAGAATTTTGCATATGCTTATATGTGAAACCAGAAGCACTCGGTGGATGCAGAAAACTGTACCCAGCTGAACCGAGCTGCTTAGGAATACACATCAGACACATGCTTTAGTCCTTTACTGGTTACCTTTCTTTACGTCTTTGTTATGAGCCACACCCATCCATATGTGGTATTGCAGCTTTCTATCCAATTTCAGACCACTTTACAGTAACTTACAAGTTGCAACCCTTTTGAAACCTACTTTGATAAGCAAACCTTAGGTTTCTCAAGATGAAGTACCATATTTATTGTATGAGTCATGTATTTTTTAACCATTTAATGTATAAAACTGCAAAGTTTTTATTAGGTCGCTGTCCTTTTTTAATGTGTCCCTGATTAATTTCTTTTTTTTTTCCTGATTAATTTCTTGAGGGTTAATGCCTTTAACCCCATTTGTCCGTAAGCCCTGTGGTATTCATTGTGTGATTTTTGTGCAACCCAATGATTATTAGGAACAAAAATACTACAGCATAACTTGTAGATTAGAATTACTTGGAGAGCTTTAAAATACTGATGCCTAGACTTCATCCAAAACCTATTAAATCAGAAATTCTGGTCATGAGGCTCAAGAATTGGTATTTTAAAAAGGCTCCTACTTGCTTCTTATTGCAGCCAGTTTGTGAACCACTAGCCTAGGGAAACCAGGAAGCTTTGGAGAAAAGGTAGAAAGAGGGCTCTTATAAATGGGAAGAATGTAAAGTTTCCTGTGCACTTGCAATTGAGTCTTTGAAAATGTCAGTTTTAGGAAAATTTAATGAGTTGTTTTCTGGATTTCTATATCTCATAAGGATTCAGAGACTCTAAAAACATTCTTCTTGTGTAATAGGCAAACTCTGAATAAAAACTGTTATTTCAGAGAACGATTTATTTTGAGTTATTGTGTGGTGCAGAAACTATGCATTCTTTATGGAATTTTTATGTTGCATTAAAAAAATTCAAGCGAGAAGAAAGAAAACAAGTAGTTGGAGGATATAGTGTGCAGTGAAAAGCTATTTATGACAACTGTTATTTAGGTATTCTTCAAGCTTGAGTCATCTTGTTGATTATTTTCAATGCTTTATTATAATTATGGTTCCAGCAGTAGTTTGTTCTTTGACTCAGTATTCTAGAATAAATACTTTTTGGTTTAATGAACTCAGAACACTTAAATTACTACTTGTTTATGGAGTGCTGATTTACCCTACCACACATCCGTTAGTTCAAAGGTAGAGGACAAGAAAGAACATGATGTACATTTCTAAAGACATACATTTTCCCCATGTAAGTTTTCTCTTGTTTAAAAATTGAGTACAGAGATTATTTTCTTTATATCATGTATTCATCTTAGTATAACTGATACAGACCATTTACCTCTGTTGGCTTCCTAAATGTAAAATAGACATTTTAGGATTTGTGTTAAATATTTAGTGTATGCAACTGATCTCCTTTTTAAGGAGATGAGAATATGATTTTTATAAATTGAATCATTGTTCTTCTATTTTATTATGAAATAAGTGATTTATTTCTAGGAACCATTTTATTTTTGATCACAAAAAACAGTATCAAAAAATCACATTTAAGAATTTAGAAGATCATTTGCAATCATACATTTCAGGTGAAAGTATTTTTATGATATAATCTTAATATTATTCAATATACAACTTAGAATTTGGAAAAATGATCTATAATTTAAAAATCTCAAAGCAGTAATTTGTTTCCCTGAGACATAGGAAAATGTGTGCTGTCTGTGTCAGTGTCTTAAAGTGATCCTACTTTTAATTATCCAAGGTGGTATTGGGGTTGGTTAGGTCAGAAGAAGATGATTATTTCTTAATTGTTCTGCATAGGGTATTGTGGGGGGTGGGTGCGTCATTATTTTAGTCATAAACTCAATTACAGTGAGAAGCCTCTTTCATTTTAATATCCATAGCTTCTAACAGAGCATGGATATACAGAGCATGGATACAGAGATTGCAAGATAGCAAGAATGGCCTAGAAGGACTTTTTCTCTTTAAATGTATTTGTGCTACAAAGTAGGTGGCCTAAAGGGAGCAGATGGCTTTTCCCTTTGGCTCTTAACCCCTAATTTAATAATAAAGTACTAAATACAGATTAAAGATTACTATGTAATTTGTAACCGGTTTCAAAAGTATTAATACTTTCATCAGTTTAGCCTAGATAGTTATCCTTCAAGTCATTTTTAGATGTTAGGACCTTTAGGTTCCCATACTTTTGTTTCCTCCAAGCATCAGGTTGTGTCAGGTCTAGCAGATTAAGAGGTAGATTTGTGTTTGAATCTGAGCTCTTCCACTTGTTAGCTGTGTGACCTTGGATAGATTATTTACTCTCTCTGATATCCAATTTCCACATTTTTAAGGTGAAGATATTTGCCTCATAGTAATGATAAAAGGAGTAAATAGGAGAAAGCCTGTGAGTATGTGAGGGGTTGATCATATTAAAGAGTCATAGCAGAGGGTCACTTAGACAAGTGAGGTCAGCTTTAATAGGGGTGTGAGAGAAGAAAACAGCATTTATTTGACAGAGCTTCAGAGGAAGGCGGTGTCTTATGTATATAGCCTAGTTTATACGTTCTGGGAGAAAATGCAGATTCCCCTCCTCCCCCAAGCATCTATTTGAAGGGTTTTGAAAAAGATTAGATCCGGCAGTAGATGGAAGGGTTGTTTGGGTTGGGGGTGGAAAGAAGGGCTTTGCTATTTAAAGAAATGTTGAGCTGAAGAAGGCAATCAAGGAGAATTTGGAGATACAGGAAATAGGGAATAACAGAACAATTTCTCTAGGACTCAGAAAGGGAATGGGATGTAGCGGAGTGGAGAGCAGGAATTTCACATAGAAGCTGAAGAGGAGGTACTACATTTCCCAGGATCCTAACTGTAATTCATTATTTTAAAAAAAATTTCCAAAAGATCCACTAGGGCTGCATCAGCAAAGGAATCTTCTCTGAACATAAGCTATAAAAACCCAAAGAGTTTATGAGGATAGCACTAAGGAAGGAAGTAGCTAGAGGAAGATCACAGGGTGCTAGAACTGGAAAGGTCTGTGAAGGTCTTTAATTCAACCCTTAATTTTTGGTAGGAGACAGCTGCTGAGGTTAGGTGATTTGCCTCAGAAAGGTAAAGGTAACTCTCTCTGGCCAGTTATGTTTCTGGTTACTCTTCTTCCTCAGAAGAAAAAGCAATGTGGTCTTTAAGTCCAAGAAGAACAAAAGCAATTGAGCACTGGGTCTAGGAAGCTGGAAAAGTATTGGGAAAGAAGAGGCAATGTAATTTCTTTTCTGGCCTGATCTGTGCTTC
>RJWJ010020762.1:0-28703 GCA_004363605.1 Indri indri | reverse complement strand
ATACTGGCTGCACAGCAGGAGGCAATTGGCAGGTGAGTGAGTGGAGCCCCATGTGCACCCATAGACTCTCCCCATCACTCGCATCATCACCTGAGCCCTGCTTCCCATCAGATCAGCAGTGGCATCAGACCCTCATAGGAGCTTGACCGCCCCCCCACCCCGCCCCATATGAGGGATCCAGGTTGCATGCTCCTCATGAGAATCCAACACCTGATGATCTGAGGTGGAGCCAAGGCAGCAATGTGGGGTCCCCCCACCCCCTTCTGTGGAGAACCCGTCTTCCACGAAACCAGTCCTTGGTGTCAAAAAGGTTGGGGACCGCTGCAATAAAGGGCTAATAACAAGAATTTACAAAGAACTGAAGCAAATCAGCAAGAAAAAAAACAAAAAAACCCTGTTAAAAACTGGGCAAAGGTATGAACAGAAGCTTCTCAAAAGAAGAAAAACAAATGGCCAATAGACATAGGAAAAAATGCTCAATGTCACTAATCATCAGGGAAATACAAATTAAAATCACAATAAGATGTTGCCTTACTCTAGTCAGAACGGCTTTTATTAAAAAGTCCAAAAACAACAAATGCTGGCATGGACATACAGAGAAAGGAACGCTTATACACTGTTGGTGGGACTCCAAACTAGTACAACCTCTATGAAAAACAGTATGGAGATTCCTCAAAGAACTAAAAGTAGACCTATCATTTTATCTAGCAATTCCACTATTGGGTATTTACACAAAGGAAAAGAAGACTTTTCATCAAAAAGACACCTTCACTCGGATCTTTACTGCAGCACAATTCACAATTGCAAAGATGCAGAATCAACCGAAGTGCCCATCAATTCATGAGTGGATTAATAAAATGTGGTGTATGTATACAATGGAGTACTATTCAGCCATAAAAAAGATGAATTAATACCTTTTGCAACAATCTGGGTGGAACTGGAGACCATTCTCATAAGTGAAGTATCTTAAGAATGGAAAAACAAACACCACATGTACTCACTATTAAATTGGAACTGATGAGCACATGTGTACACAGAGGCAACCAAAAGTCAGTGAAAATCAACCAGGGGAAGAGGGGAGGAGAGGAGGGGAAAAACCTACCTAATGGGACCTACCTAATGAGTACAATGAGCACTATTTGGGTGATGGGCACACCTATAGCTGGGACTCAAGCACTACAAAAGCAATCCCTGTAACCTAAAACATTTGTACCTCCTTAATATTTTGAAATAAAAAATAATCCAAATCCTTGCTTGATCTTAGAAAATTATTTAACCATTCTGAGCTTCAGTTTATTTATTTATAAAATAATAATATCTACTTCACGAATGTTACCATGAAACTTAAGTAAGACAATAAATAAATAAATAACTCAAGTATGATAGATATTCCAATCTCAGCAATAAGTAGGTAACTGCATGTTAAACTTGTCCTACCCACTTTCCCTACTATTAATAATACTGTTTTATGTTCTTGTAGGTCAGCAGTTCTCAAAGTGTGCTCCCTAAAGCCCTTTCAGGGGGTCCATGTCAAAACTATTTTCATAATAATACCAAGATACTACTTGCCTTTTTCACTGTGTCGACAATTGCACTGATTGTGCAAAAGCAATTTTTAAAAAAGTCTAGCTCCTTAGCATGAATCAAGGCAATGGCACCAAATTGTACTAGTACTCATTGCATTCTTCATCACCACACACTCACAATTTTACAAAAGCCTGTCTCATTTAAAAATGTCCTTGATGAAACAGCAAAAATTATCAATTTTATTAAATCTTGACCTTTGAGTACACTTATAAAAATGTTTTCTGTGATGAGATGTAAAGCATACACAAAGTACTTCTGCTGCATATTTAAGTAGAATAGATGCCTCCACAAAAAGCATTCGAGTGATTGGGTTGAGAGCTGAACTATCAGCTTTTCTCAAGAAACACCATTTTTACTTGGAAGAACAACTGACAGACAAACTATGGTTGTTCAGACTTGGAGATCTGGCAAACATTTTCTTGGAAATGAATGGAGGGAATTCATCACTTCAAGGAAAACAACAGACAGTATATGTCGCCAAAGATAAAATTCAAGTTTTCAAATAAAAATAAAAATTTTGGAAAACTTATTCTGCTATCATGATCTTGACAGCATCTCAATACTTACAGACTTTTCTGATGAGATTAGTTATGATGTTAACAAATGTGAATTTTTGATATTATGCAATATGAAATATGTCAGCTTTTGGAATAGCTGCATAACTCGGGGAATCCATATTTTTTTTCAAATGATCAGTGCATCATATAAAATCAGGCATGAGTAAAAGGTAATTCAAAGCTTAAGACAGATCAATAGATTTTAATGTAATGGAGTATGAAAAGTTCATTGATACAGTTTCTGATTCCGCATTACAAACAACCTTTAAGAAATTACCACTTGTCAAGTTTTGGTATTGTGTCAAAGAAGAATATCCACAATTATCTGAAAAGCCTATTAAAATACTCTTTCCAGGCCAGGCGCAGTGGCTCACGCCTGTAATCCTAGCACTCTGGGAGGCCGAGGCGGGTGGATCGTTCTGAACTCAGGAGCTTGAGACCAGCCTGAGCAAGAGCGAGACCCCGCCTCTACCAAAAATAGAAAGAAATTAATTGGACAAATAAAAATATATATAGAAAAAAAATTAGCCGGGCATGGTGGCGCATGCCTGTAGTCTCAGCTACTCAGGAGGCTGAGGCAGAAGGATTGCTTGAGCCCAGGAGTTTGAGGTTGCTGTGAGCTAGGCTGAAGCCATGGCACTCGCCCCAGGCAAGAGAGTGAGACTCTGTCTCAAAAAAATAAATAAATAAATAAATAAAATAAAATACTCTTTCCTTTTCCAAATGCATATTTCTGAGAGGCTGGATTTTCTTTATATACTTCAAGTTGAAGTCTTCAATTAAAACAACATATTTCAATAGATTAAATGCTGTATCTAGTTGTCTTCCATAAGCCAGACATTAAGGAGATTTGTAAAAATAAAAAAGATGATACTGTTATCACTATATATTTTTAGAAAAATAAATTTCTTGTCAAAACTGTGTTATTTATTAAATATATTACCATGTAATTGGTTTATTGTGATTTTTTAAATGGGTCAACACGTTTCAAAATTGCTAAGTTTTGATTTTGTTTATGGATAATATCAATATAACCTACTTAAACAAGAGTTCTTTCACATTCTCCATAATTTTTTTTTAGAGACAGGGTCTCACTGTGTTGACCGCAGTGGCTATTCACAGGCGTGATCATAGCACACCACAGCCTTGAATTCCCGGACTTAAGTGATCCTCCCGCCTCAGCCTCCCACGTAACTGGGACTACAGGTGAGCACCATTCTCCATAATTTTTAAGTGTGTTAAGGTATCCTGACACCAAAAAGCTTTAGAACTGCTGCTTTAGATTATTATTTCTGAATAATAGAATGGCTCAACACTAGAATCATCTGGGGAGCTTTTAAAAAATACCAATGCCTGGTCCCACCCCAGATAAATTAGAATCTCTGAGTTTGGAGCCTGGACATTAATATATATGTACTTTTAAAGACTTACCAGGTGAGAGAAAAGGGTGGAGCAAGATGGCGGAATTGAAACCTCCAGGGATCGTCCCTCTGCACGAACACCCAATTCGACAACTATCCATGTAAGCAAGCACCTTCAGAAGAAACAGAAATCAGGTGAGCAAACACACTACCTGGTTTTAACATTATATCAAGGAAAGAGGCACTGAAGAAGGCAGGAAAGACACTCTTGCATTGCCTATGCCATCCGTCCTCCATCCCCCAGCAGGGCCACGCCAGTGTACCCAGTGTAGAATCTGTGAACTGGAGGAGGGAGAGTGAAGTAATCGTGGGGTTTGAATTGGAACTGAGGGCCACCCTGGCACAGGGGAACACAGCACAGGGCAGAATTTTGCCAGTGCTCACGGAGGGAGCATTTTGACCGGCCTAGCCAGTGGGAAATTCTCTGCCCTGAAACTTGAGTTCCCGCTAGCCCCACCACCAGCAGAAAAGAGCAGCCTGGGGCCTGGAATAAATTCGTAAGGCAGTCTGGCCACAAGGACTACAGTCCTTGGGCAACTCCTGTGAATATGCTGGCTGAGAGCCAGTGGACTTGTGGAGCACATGACCCAGTAAGACTCTATCAGCTGTGGCCAAGCCAGTGTCTGTGTCATGCCTCCCCCAACTACAGGCAGCATGCCTCAAGGAGAGTCATCTTCCACTCAAGGAAAGAAAGGGAAGAGCTCAGAGGACTTTGTTTTGCCACTTGGGTACTAGCTCAGCCACAGCAAAATAAAGTACCAAGCAGACTCCTGAAGCCACTGAGTCCAGGACTTAGTTCCTGGACAGGATTTCTGGACCCACTCTGGGCCAGAAGGAAACATGCTCTCCTGAAGGGAAGGACCCAGTCCTGGCAGGATTCACCACCTGCTGACTAAAGAATGCATGGGCTTTGAATAAACACCAGAGGTAGCCAGGCAAAAGTCACCACAAGCTTTGTGTGAGACTGGGCTGGCTTCAGGTGTGATGTGGCGCTAGTGGCCACAAGGGAGTGCCCACGTCACCACCCCAAGTCCAGCAGCCCAGCACAGAGGGTGAAGGAAGAGAATGAGAGACTTTGCCTGGTAATCCAGGGAGTTCTCTTATATCTTACTCAAGCTCACCAAGGCAGTACCACCAGGAATCTGCAAGAGTCACAGCATTACTGGTCTTGGGGCACTCCCAGTGCTGATACAGCTGCAGTGACCAAAGACTTAGACCACAACGTTCAATTCCCTTTGAATATCTGGAAAGCCTTCTCAATAAGGATGGGTTCAAACAAGCCCAGACTGTGAAGATTAAAATAAATACCTAACTCTTCAATGCCCAGACATTGATGAACATCCACAAGCATCAAGAATATCCAGGGAAACATAACCTCACCAAATGAATTAAATAAGGTACCAGTGACCAATCCCAGAGTGATGGGGATAGGCTACTTTTCAGGCAAAGAATCCAAAGTAACTGTTCTGAAGAAGCTCAGTGAACTTCAAGACAACACAGAGAAGGAATTCAGAAGCCTATCAGAGAAATTTAACAAAGAGACTGAAATAATAATAAAAAAAGCAGAAATTCTGGAACTTAAGAATTCAATTGATAAACTGCATCATAGAAGAAAGAATTGGTGAGCTGGAAGACAGGCTATTTGAAAATACATGGTCAGAAGAGAAAGAAGAAAAAAGAATAAATAAAAATGAAGCACACCTACAAGATCTAGAAAATAGCCTCAAAAGAGTAAATCTGAGTTTTTGGCCTTAAAGAGGAGGTAGAGATAGAGATTGGGGTAGGAGATTTATTCAAAGAAACAATAACAGCGAACTCCCCAAACCTAGAGAAAAATACCAATATTCAGGTACAAGAGGGTCATAGAACACCAAGAAGATTTAACCCAAAAAGACTACCTCAAGGCATTTAATAATCAAGCTTCCAAATGTCAAATGTCACTGATAAAGAAAAGGTTCTAAGGGAAGCAAGAAAAAACAAACAAAAAAATAACACATAAAGGAGCTCCAAAACGTCTGGCAGCAGACTTCTCAGTGGAAATCTTACAGTCCAGGAGAGAGTAGCATGACATAGTCAAAGTGCTAAAGGAAAAAAAAAACCTTAACCCTAGAATATTATATCCTGCAAAAATATACTTCAAACATGAAGGGGAAATAAAGACTTTCTAAGACAAACAAAAGCTGAGGGATTTCATCAACACCAGACCTGTCCTATAAGAAATGCTAAAAGATGTTCTTCAGTTGGAAAGAAAAGGATGTTAATGAACAATAAAAAATTTTCTGAAGATATAAAACTCACTGGTAGCAGGAAGGACACAAATACAGAATATTCTATTGCTGTAACTGTGGTGAATAAACCACTTATCTCTTGAGTGGAAAGATTAAAAGACAAATCTATCAAAAATAACAACTTTTTGTGACCTAGATAGTATAAAATGATATGGATGGAAACAACAAAAATTAAAAAGGGGGGAGGGATAGAGTTAAAGGGTATAATTTCTGTTAGATTTCTCTTTGCTTGTTTATTTGTTTGTTTGTAAGCAGAGTTGTCATGTGTTTAAAATAATTGGTTATAAAATGTTTTTTGCAAGCTTCATGGTAACCTGAAATAAAAACTACAACAGATAAACTAAAAATAAAAGGCGATTTAATTTCTTTAAATCACAGTACAGAGAAAACCACTTTTATATACATATATGTTTTTTTAAAAAAATAGAGATGGAGTCTCGCTCTTTCTCAGGCTGGTGTTGAACTCCTAAACTCAAGTTATCCTCCCATCTCGGCCTCCCAGAGTGCTAGGATTACAGGTGTGAGCCACTGCACCCAGCCAGAAAACCACTTTTAACAATGGAAGACAGGAAGGAAGAAAAAAAGAGAGGACCACAAAACAACCAGAAATCAAATAATAACATGGAACTAGTAAGTCCTTACCTATCAATAATAACATGGAATGCGAACAGACTAAACTCTCCAACCAAAAGACATAGAGTGACTGAAGGGTTAAAAAAATAAGAGCCAACTGAATATTGTCTGCAAGAAACACACTTCATCTATGAAGACACACGCAGACTCAAAATAAAGGTATAGAAAAAGATATTCCATGCAAATGGAAACCAAAAGAGTCCAGGGGTAGCTATACTTCTATCAGATAAAATAGATTTCAAGACCAAAACTGTACAAAGAGACAAAGAAGGTCATTACATAATGATAAAAAGGTCAATTCAGCAAGAGGATATAACAATTCTAAATATATATGCACCCAACACTGGAGCACCCAGATATATGAAGCAAATATTATTAGAGCTAAGGAGAGAGACAGATGCCAATACAATAATCACTGGACACCTCAACACTCCACCTTCAACATCAGACAGATCATCCAGACAGAAAATCAACAAAGAAACATTGGACTTAACCTGTACTATAGACCAAAAGGATCTAATAGATACTTACAGAATATGTCATTCAACAGCTGCAGAATTCACATTCTGCTCCTCAGCTGTTGATTCATTCTCAAGGATAGACCATATATTAGGCCACAAAGCAAGTCTCAAAGAGTTCAAAAAAATTGAAATCATACCAAGTATTTTCTCTGACTACAATGGAATAAGACTAGAAATCAATAACAAGAGGAACATTGGAAAATACACAAACATAGAAATTAAAGATGCTCCTGAATGACCAGTGGGTCAATGAAAAGATTAAGAAGGAAATTAAACAATTTCTTGAAACAGATGAAAATGAAAATACAACATATTAAAACCTATGGGAAACAGTAAAAGCAAAAATAAGATGAAAATTTATAGCAATAAGTGCCTCTATCAAAAAAGTAGAAAAGCTTAAAATAACCTAATGATGCATCTCAAAGAACTAGAAAAATGAGAGGAAACCAAACCCAAAATTAGTAGAAGAAAAGAAATAATGAAGATCAGAGCAGAAATAAATGAAATTGAAATTAAAAAACAATACAAAAGATCAAGAAAAGGTTGTTTTTTTTAAAAGATAAACAAAACAGACACACCTTTAGCCAGACTAAGAAAAAAAGAGAGAAGACCCAGATAAATAAAATTAGAGATGAAAAAGGTCACATTACAACTGATACTGCAGAAATCCAAAAGGTCATTAGACGCTACTATGAGCAGCTATATGCCAGTAAGTTGGAAAACCTAGAAGAAATGGATAAGTTCCTAGACACATACAACCTACTAAGACTGAACCAGGAAGAAATCCAAAGCCTGAATAAACCAATAACAACTAAAGCGATGTAGTAAAAAGTCGCCCATCAAAGAAAAGCCCATGACCTGATGGCTTCACTGCTGAATTCTATCAAGCATTCAAAGAAGAACTAATACCAATCCTACTTAAACTATTCCAAAAAATCAAGGAGAGAATATTCCCAAATTTATTCCACAAGGCCTGTATCACCCTGATACCAAAACCAGACAGACACAACAACAACAAAAAGAAAACTATAGGCTAATATCTCTGAAGAACATAGATGCAAAAATCCTCAACAAAATACTAGCAAACCAAAAATTCAACAACACATTAAGGTGTTGGTTGCTAACAAAGGTATTATTCAACTTCATTCAACCCACAAAAGTTTGGCGTATACACCTTAAAACTTCCCCTAGGCAGCTACCTTTTAATGTGAGGTTTTGCTGCAGAAATGACTTTAAAACTTAAAGTTTTAAAGGAATCAAGACAGAGTAGTTTATTGCCTGACAAGGGACTATTCTTGTATGCAGGGTCTCTTGTCTCAGGCTTCTCACATTTCACCCAGTTTTGTGGAAGACACTTCATAAATTTGGGTTGGGTGAATGAATTCTGCATAGGCGGCTAACTTCTTAGCTTAAGTGTTCAGTGGGACCTATGTCAGAGGGCCAGGCCAGCAAGTACCAGTTCTTCTTATTTGATCTTGTACTTAGGATAAGAGCTTTGTAAATACAACAGTATCATTTTTTTATGAATTGTAAGAATGCAAATAGATCCAAGAAGGAGTTTGAACGGATTGCCTTGGAGCGCAGACTAGAAAGTGCTTTACGGGAATCACCGTTGGAGAAGTGAAACTTGCCTGAAGGGAATACACTCTCAAACTCCGACTTTTTCTCTTCTGGCAAAAGAGGAAGAAGGCACTGTCAGTATTAAATAGTAATTTCCTGTCTATAGTGCCTAGTCATTTTTTCCTGGTCAAAGAAATATAAGTCACTCTACACAAGCTCTTTGACGGTAGGAATCGAGCCTTGGTAGTTTTTATGTGCTAAATGCCTAATGCCTGGCTCTTAGTACATGCTCGATAAGCACTTTCTGAATTGAATACAGTAGGGATCAAGTCTAGATTTCAATGTTAAAAAGGTCCAAAAAATTAATAATCCTATATGGAACATTACTTCAATGTAGCTTGAGTTCAACAAGGCTCACATTGAAAAGTTGTAAAAATCTGTAAGAAAAACTTAGTTCTGCCAGAAAAGATAACCATAAAATTGAAAACAATGTTTTCCTCTGGAGAATACAAATGAGAGTGTTAGGGGAGGAGACTTTTTTCTCAATAGCTCTCTACTATTATATATTTTTAAAATCATGAGCATGTAATTTATAGAAATTATTTTTAAATGACTAGTTTAAATTTTGAATTACATAATCATACAAGTAGAGACTTTAAAGGGACCTTGGAGACCTTGCTTTCACCCCTAACCCCAACTCTCAGAACAGTTGCGACTTCCTCTTCATTATAATCTACATGTGGCCGTGGTTAGAATGGCCGTAATTGTCTACTTCTTCCATCAAGAGGTAGATTAATGAGAGTTAGTCCAAAGTAATTTTATAGAAATATATTGTTGACTAATTTTATCCTTTCCTATTTTATTACTATTTAACTCAATAATCCATACTTCTTTGATGCTTGCACAAGACTTTTAAAAACTGTAATTTATATTTATATACATATGTCTAATTTCTACCATTTCACAGTTGATTCTGAAGGGTAGAAAGTTTTCCTCATATCTATCTCTAAATGCTCTGTACAGGGACATTATATATAACACATAGAGAATAGTCCTCTGGCTTTGGAGTCAAAAAAACCTGGGTCCAAATCCCTGGCACTTACTTGCTGTGTGACCTTGGGCAAAGTAATTAACCTCTCTGAAAGCCAAACTGCTTATTTTTAAAAATAATCGTACTTTATAGGATTATTTTGAGGATTAAGTGACACAAATCAACCTTTTAGTCAACACTGCACATATAGCAAGCATTCTGCAATTAAAAACTTTTGCTATAAATAAAGCCTCATGTTAAGTTGCAGAACACAGGTGCCTTAAAACCTTGTTGCTTAAAGTGAGGTCCTCTGCAGGTGAGCAACATCGTCATCCCCGGGGAGATTGCTAGAAATGTAGAATGTCAGGCTCCACCCCAGATCTACCGAATCTGGATTTTAACAAGATTCCCAGGTGATTCATATGCATGTCAAAGTCTGGGAAGCACTGCCCTAAAAGATCATTTTTATTTGCATATATTTGAGGTGTGCAATATGATGTTTTGATATATTTATCTTGATATACTGTACATAGTAAAGTGATTACTACAGTCAAGCAAATTAACATACCAGTCATCCTATATAGTTACCTTTCTTTTCTTTTTTGTGGTAAGAGTACTTAAACTCTAAAAGACCTTAAAGTAAAGCTGAGAGATCTGTAAATCAATTTGACATGATATCTGCACAATTAAGCACTTACATCTACTGGATTAGATTCTCATCTAATCTCATTATTTGATTGGAATTTCTGATAATGAGCCCCTCAAAGAAAGCTTGCATCATCATATGCATCATAGTAATTCCTTCAAGAGAGTTGATAGAAAGGATTTCTTTCTTTAAACTTCAAAACCAATTAATTGAGTTCTAAATGTCAATGCAGAGGGACTTGTCGATTTAAAATTTGTCTTCAAAGATGGTTTTTATTAGCCTCAAACATCTTTATTCTCAAGCCCAGGAGTTAAAGAGCAAGGGAAAGAGTTACAAAAAATAGAAATTGCTTTGTTGTTGTAAGTGTGATAACTGTCAATAGAAAAAAAGTTGTTTAAACAAAGCTAGCTCTTGAATCTATAATCCAACATGTATGTTTGCTTGAATTTTACTTAGAGAGGTGCAGGACTTGAAGACGGGTTTGATGTAGCCAGTGGGAGACAGAGATGGAAAATTTCCACCCTAGAAGCCTCTCCACAATGGCTGGAAATCTGGAGACTTAAGAACTCAACGGCACTATTTTCACTTCCCCATTGTTTTGTGAAATAATGCTATTTGGACTAAAGTTCCAATTTCTCCTCCACAGGCCTCACGTGTCCCTGGCTGCCTTTGTTAACATGAGCCAGTGCTATGGCATGATAAAAATAGAATCAAGGGGAAAAAGCTAAGAAGAAGCTTTCCAAAGAGAATGTCAATTTTTAATAAATCTGGAACTTTCTCTGGGGCATAGAAACCCCTGCTTGGCTTTGGAATGTGTAATCCCTCTTTCTTAAGAAATCTTCCCAAATTGCACAATCTGGTGAGATTAAAGAACACAAAGATTGTTTAGGTTTAATTTGTCTAGGCCCTTTTACATCTGGGCGAGGGTCTAAGAATTGTTTAGTCAGCTTTCATGAAGGAACCTCTGAACTTCTGACAACTATGTGGTGATAGAAACCAAAATTTTCATTACAGTCCTGAATACGGAACAATATTTAAACTGCTTGGACCCTTTGCTCTCCAGAGCCACTGTCCTAAAACAGGTTGGAAGAGAGAGATGCATTTTGGGAGCTCACTACCACCTTTGGATTTGAAGTTTTACTTTGCTCATTCTTTGTGTTATAGCTCAGATTATCTAAAAATGCAGAGACAGGGATGCTAAGGAGAATGGAATCGATATTTTATCTCAAAACACAATTTTAACCTATTGGTTTACTGTATCCTTTCATCTAATTCAATCCTTTACAGAGACACAAACAAGAAGAAATGCCAACATATTCATTTCCCTTTCCTTTCCTTTCAAAAGTCTGAAAGTCACACAAAAGAGAGCATAATGATTGACTTGGATTTAGGATAAAAATCAAAGCATGAAAATTGAGATTCTCCACAGATTTGGCTGAGTCTTTGGAGTTCTGGTCTTAACAGAAATAAATTATTATGAGGCAAAAGGAGAGTTCATGCAAATATTTATTTGTGTGAGCTTCAAATAATAGGTAAATACACAGTACCTATAAAATGGAAATTCTCAGTTGTTCAACTAGAGAACAGAACAATTTTTTTTTTCGCTTCAAGGCCAATTTATGGTACAGTGAATAAAGCGTTATCTTGGCTTGAGGAAGAAGTGTCTCTGTGTCTCCAAACCGGAAAATCAGATCAGGGGAGAGATAAGAGGTTAACAGAAGAAAATATAAAAACTAGGAAAGAGAGGCAGAAGTTTGTTAAAATGAGCTGAAAAGGAACAAGCACATGTAGCAAAACTCTGTCAAGTATTTCTAGGGGTATTTTACTTTAGAGTTAATGACAGATTTGAGTTTTGGTGTTAGGGATTTTGGCTAGATCATTAAGGCAAATAATACCAAGTAAGAGCAGAGGGTGATAATCAGAAAGCAGAAATCAAAATATTTCATGGGATTGCTAATTCCTTAAGCATTCAAGTACTCGCCTTGGTACCTCTTATTAATGCCAACTAAAGGATAATAGGCAACAACGATGAGCTATTCTATGTATTGGACATGGCCTTAAAATGAAACATATGGGATTAAATTCAATTTGGCCCTTTAATTTATATCATATTTCATTTTAAATCATTTTTCAACTGAAAGAATTTCAAAATGCTTCAGAAACTTTACAAATGCAGTAATTTGATGCCGAAATGAAAATCTCTCTGAGGTGGAAAATGGGAGTTATTCAAGAGCAAACAGTATACATTACAATCAATTATATCCTAAATAACAAAATCTCTAGTGCACAACAGGCCATTACAGCTTCACAGGAATTCAGAATGTTGTACTTAATAAAGCAATTATAATCTATCATCCCGTCCTCAAGATAAGCAGTATTGCCCAGAGTTTACCTTATGGATTTCTTTGGTATAAATTAGACCTACTGAAGTATAACTAAGAATTTTTAAATGTCATATTAATTTTACTCTATGGGATATGTAACATGTTCCTAAATTCTAATATGTTCATGTTAATTTTTATGGAATGTCAATTAAAATTAATCTTCTGCAGAAGTGCATTAAAGCCTCACATAATATTGCAATTGTGTCTGCAGGAAATAATGATTATAAAAATTACTAAGATAAACTGGGAAAAGTGAATATGGGACAATAGGATTGTGTTTTTAAAGATGTTATAAGTTACACATTATTATAAAAACAGTTTGTTTTTATACCATTATGTATTGCCATATGGGCACTGCTGCTTTTTGGTTTGTTTACTTTTCTTAGCGGCACAAATCCAATTCGGTTATAAATGACTCTAGTTTATTGTATCGACTTGGCAGGCATTGGTGACTAATTGTTTGTAGAGATCAGGGATAAGGTGAAATTAGAGAGAACTTCAAGGTACTGAGCTTCGGTAATGCTAGAAAGATAACTAAGGATGTGAATTTGGGGGCAAAAAGATTAAAGATTTGGCTTTATTTATGTGAAGTAGCCAAACATTCATAAATGAAAATCTGGAGATCATAAAAGAGAGGCATCAGGACTGGAGATACGGTTACACAAATCATCCAAAGAAGATAATGGAAAGTATGAGAAGTGATGAGTTCACCAAGATAAGATACTGGAAAAACAAAACAAAAAGAAAAAATTGAGAATTTCAGTTTTAGGAAGTGGATGGTTGACAGGAAGCCAATGAAAGAGATTAGAAGAAGAAAGTGGAAAGGTAGGTGAATAATTAGCAGTGTGCAGTGACACAAAATCAACTGGGTGGTGGCAGGGAGACCTTCCTAAAGGAAGGGCTACATCAATAAAGAACTGTTTCAGTACATTATTAATGAAACGTCCATACACTGGAAATCCATGCAGTTATTAAGAAACATGAGGTTGGTCTGTGAGTACCAACAGCAACAAATTTATACATAACAAGGTAAGGGACAGAATAATACATATAGTATGCTACTATGTGTATACAAAAGAAGACATATAATGGAGTACTACTCAGCCACAAAAAACAATGGTGATCTAGCACCTTTTGTATTATCCTGGATAGAGCTTGAGTCCATTCTACTAAGTGAAGTATCACAAGAATGGAAAAACAAGCACCACATGTACTCACCATCAAATTGGTATTAATTGATCAACACTTATGTGCACATATAGTAGTCACATTCATTGGGTGTTAGGCAGGTGTGAAGAGAGGAAGGGATGGGTATATTCACACCTAATGGGTGCAGTGTGCACCATCTGGAGGATGGACACTCTTGAAGCTCTGACTTGGGTGGGGCAAAGGCAATATAGGTAACCTAAACACTTGTACCCCTGTAATATGCTGAAATAAAAAAAAAAGAGGACATATATAATCTTTGGACTGATACACAGGAAGCTGACAATAGTGATTGCCCCTGAAGAGGAGACCCGAGAGCTAGAGATCAGATAGCAAAAGAGGTTTAATTTTCACTGCACTGCCATGCACTAAATAACAACATTTTGCTCAACAACAGACCACATGTATTACAGTTATCCTATGGGATTATAATGGATATACCAATAACAGTCAAGCGAGAGTCAAATCAAAGACCCAATATCATTCAAAATGGCCATAAAGAAAATAAAATTTCTAGCAATAGGTAGCCAAAGAGTTAAAAGGTCTCTACAAAGAGAACAATGAAACGCTGAGCAAAGAAATTGTAGATGATACAAACAAATGGAAAAACATATCATGCTCATGGATTGGCAGAATCAATATTGTTAAAATGTCCACATTACCCAAAATGATTTACATATTCAATGCAATCCCCATCAAAATACCAATATCATATTTCACAGATCTAGAAAAAATAATTCTACTCTTCATTTGGAACCAGAAAAGAGCCTGAAGAGCCAAAGCAATCTTAAGTAAAAAGAACAAATCTGAAGGAATAGCATTACCAGACTTCAAACTATAATACAAGCGTATAGTAATCAAAACAGCATGGTTCTGGTACAAAAATAGAGACATAGACCAATGGAACAGAACAGAGAACCCAGATATAAAACCATCCACATACAGCCAACTGATCTTTGACAAAGCAGACAACAATATACACTGGGGAAAAGAAGCCCTATTTAATAAATGGTGCTGGGAAAATTGGATAGCCATGTGGAAGAATGAAACAAGATCCATATTTCTTATCACTCACAAAAATTAATTCAAGATGGATAAAAGACTTAAATATAAGGCATGAAACTATAAGAATTTCAGAAGAAAATGTTGGAAAAACTCTCCTAGATGTTGGCCTAGGCAAAGAATTTTGAAGAAGACCCCAATGGCAATCACGGCAACAACAATGAGACTTGATTAAATTAAAAGCTTATGCACAGCTAAGTAAATGATCAACAGAATGAATAGACAACCTACAGAATGGGAGAAAATATTTGCAAGCTATACATCTGATAAAGGGCTAATAACCAGAATCTACAAAAAACTCAAGCAAATCAGCAAGAAAAAAACAAACAATGCTATTAAAAAGTGGGCAAAGACATGAACGGAAGCTTTTCAAAAGAAGATAGACAAATGGCCAATAAGCATATGAAAAAATGCTCAACATCACTAATGATCAGGGAAATGCAAGTTAAAACCACAGTGAGATATCCCCTTACCCCAGTTAGAATAGCTTTTATTAAAAAGTCCAAAAACAATAGATGCTGGCATGGATGCAGAGAGAAGGAACACTTACACACTGTTGGTTGGACTGCAAATTAGTACAACCTCTATGGAAAACAGTATGGAGATTCCTACTAAGCCTTGGTAACTTTAATAGGCTTAGTCAAGCCATTTAAACATTGAGAGTAGTCGGAGAGCATACTTCAGGAAGACAAACAGTAAGTAGACCTACCATTTGATCCAGCAGTCCCACTACTGGGTATTTACCCAATGGAAAAGAAGTCATTTTATGAAAAAGACATGGACACTCAAATGTTCGTTGCAGCACAATTCACAATTGCAAAGATGCAGAATCAACCCAAGTACCCATCAATTCATGAGTGGATTAACAAAATGTGGCATATGTATATTGTGGAATACTACTCAGCTATGAAGAAGGATGAATTAAGGCCTTTTGCAACAATCTGGATGGAACTGGAGACCATTCTCATAAGTGAAGTACCTCAAGAATGGAAAAACAAACACCACATGTACTCACTATTAAATTGGAACTAACCGATGAGCACACATGTGCACAGAGGGAAGTAAAACTTAGTGGAAATCAAGAAGGGGGAGAGGGGAGGAGGGAATGAGTGAAAATCTACCTAACGCGTACAATGAACACTATGTGGGTGACAGGCACACTTATAACCCTAACTCAAGCACAACAAAGGCAATCCATGTAACCAAAAACATTTGTACCCCCATCATATTTTGAAATAATAAAAAAAAGGAAAAAAAAGGTGCAGATAAAGTAGGGTTCGATGTCATGCCCTAAATAAATAAATAAGCAAATAAACTGAAAAAGTAGCCACATGAAAAAAAAAAGGTTATAATGGAGCTGAAAAATTCCTACTGCCTTGTGATGTGTAGCTGTTGTAATGTCATAGCGCAATTAGTTAGTTTTTAAATAAATTTAGTGTAGTCTAAATGTACAGTGTCTATAAAGTCTACAGTAGTATACATTAATGTCCTAGGGCTACGCCTTCATATTCACTCACCACTCACTCACTGCCTCACCCAGAGCAACTTGCGGTCCTGCAAGCTCCACTCATGATAAGTGCCCTGTATAGATGTACCATTTTTATCTTTTATAACCATATTTTTCCTGTACCTTTTCTATGTTTAGATATACAAATACCCACCATTGCATTACGATTACCTACAGTATTTTCTAGAGTAACATGCTGTACAGGTTTGTAGCCTAGGAGCCATAGGCTATAGCTACACCATATAGCCTAGCTGTGTAGTAGGCTATACCATATAGTTTTGTGTAAACACACTATATGATGTTTGCACAATGACAAAATTGCCTAATGTTGCATTTCTCAGAATATATCCTTGTTATTAAGTAACACATGACTGTATATTTTTTTGTACCATTTATGGCTTTTTTTTTTACTATGCATGCAATTTTTAAAAAAACGAACTATTAAAAAAGAGAAGGGAATGGTTAACAGTGTCAAATACTATTGAAATGTCAAAGAGAATATAGACTGAGAAAAAGGCCATTAGACTTGATGACTAGGCCTCAGTAACTTTAATAGGTTCAGTCAAGCCATTTAAGTATTGAGAGTGGTCAGAGAGCATACTTCAGGAAGACAAAGAATTTATCTTGAGATAGCTGAGGTTTGATGAGTAAATTTATGAACCGATCAGTTGTATGTGTATGTATAATACCTATGCATATATTTAATATATATTATTATGTATGTATGTATTAGCATATATTTCTCTAGTTATGGAAAGGCAATAATGGATTTTATCTGGGACTAGAAATTGGCAAATAGCATGTGACAGAAAGACATGCTGTTGAGAAATGTAGGGTGCTGGTAAGAGCACTTGGAAGTGAGTAGAGGGTGAACTGGGTGGAGGAAGCCTGAAGATTGGGGGTGAGCTAGGTGTGGATGATATCATAATGGAAATAACTTGGAGGACATTTTGTACACCAGCACAGGTAATTGAATAATAGGAATAATATCCATTTAGAGGCACGGAAATCAAGGCAATAATGTTTACCTAGCATTTAGAAGATTGATAGAAAATCGTATTATAAGATTTCAGCTACAAAGGATATAATTCTATTTTATTATAGCCAGCAAAGAGAAAGCAGTTTAAAGCCAATTTCATACACTCAGGTTTTATCAAAAGAGAAATAGTAAGCTAATTTGACATAGTGCCAACTTTTTGATAACGGAAAATTTTTTTCTGGAAAGGAGGTTTTTTCCATAAAAGGAGTAACTTAAGAGATAAAACGAAGAGTATAATCAAAATTCTGCATATTGTATTTGAATAAAACAATACACATGACTTAAGCAGATGAAATCACCCCATGATGGTTATTTCATGGTACTGCCAAATGAGTTCTTGGGGAACCCACCAGAGAGGATTTCTGGAGGTAGGTAAGACCTACTCTGGGGTATCCTCATGGTTGTGGTTAAACCTACACTAAAGTGAAATAAAACAATGTTTGGCTCTAAAGGTGCTATGGTCTCTTGATCACAACTAAGCAAGTCCTTGATGGGCTACAAAAACCTGGAGATATCCTTGAACTTGATTTTATAGGATCACTCTGCAACTGAACCTGCTCCTGGGGCAACGAGTCTGAAGTTTCTTGTGGCAGGTCAAGTCAGATTCCAGACTACTTGAAAAACTGTCTTTATTATGGCTTATACATCAGAACCTGCTCTTTCAACTGGATCTAAGTAAATTTCCCTGAAAAAATAGTGCAGAAAATCAGGAATGACTCACAAAAATAAAAATGCCAGTGTACTTTTAAAGATACGACTTTTTAAGATGTCATTGAATGAAGGCAAACAAAATCAAACTCATTAATTGGAAATATTCACCTCTTAAAGGCTTGGAACTTAGCTTTGATTGGAGTTAGGTAGAAAAGGACAATGAAATAGCTGTCATTTGGGCAGGGTTATTCTTTGTTGATTAACTTGAAGCAGTTGGGTAAACCAGCTAAATAAATGATTTTGAAAAACTTAATTTTTCTGCTTTTGGGCAAAAGAAGTGATCTGCAGATAGACTTGTCTGTCCTCCAGAAAAGACATAGATTATAACACATTTGGGTTGTAAAATCAAATAAAGTTAAATATGACGTAAGGATACTAGTTTTTAAAAGGAAAAAGTAATAAATACCCATAGAACTTTCAAAAAGGTATAGAATGAAAAATAAGTCTCATTCTTTTCTTTTGCACTTAAATATTTAATAAAACACTTCAAAGGAATGAACACGCCATCCTTCAAGGGAAAGACATTGCCATTCACACCCTCAGTGGAGTGTGGGCTTCTATTATCCCTGGAAATGGCCATGACCTCCTTTAAATCACATGTGTCCTCTGTACCCTCCAGATCAGAGGGAAGAGTTCAACCAGAAAGTCTCATTCTTGAGAGGCAATTACTTATTTCTGATTTCCTGTGCATCATATAGAAAAAATTCTACTACATAAGCAAGCATATATATATTTATTCCTTAAACATGCAAATTGGAACATAAATTATTGCTAAACCATGTATCTTAGAGATCTTTTCTTATGGTTAGACATAAAACCATTTCATTTTAACAATTTGCATAGTATTCTACAGTAGGGATACACTCATTTATTTAGCCAATATCCTATTTATGGATATTATTTTTTCAATTACTTACTTTCTCAAACAATGCTGCCACAAATATCTTTTCACATAAGTCTTTGTGCACAAGTGCAAACATATCACTTAGGTAAATTTATACAAATGGAATTGTTGGGTCAAAGGGTATGAACATTTAAAATTTTGACAGATACTTGGAGAATACCCTCTGAATATGTTTACAATCTCACCAATAGTGTAGGAAAGGCTTATTTCTCTACAATCTTGCCCATACAATGTATTATTGAAGTTTTGACCTTGGGTAATAGGAGAGAGAAAACTTTTTTCATTTGCATTTTTAAAAATTATAAGTATGCTTGAGAAATAATACTTCTTAAAAATTATTGATTAGTGATGAAACTGAGAATTTTCTAGTCACATCTGACTTTGGCTTTCTTTTGGGAGAGGGTTCCCAGAGAATTTATTGTTCTAGGAAGAAAATTTAATTCTATTAATAGGATTTTTACAAAATGTGTAGCATTAAACTATTCTAACATGAGACAGTTCCATAGATAGGTTTCATTTTTCAAAAAAGAGGAAGAAACACTATTCTGTGGCTTGATGTGGGTTTGTCAGTTATTGCCGCCTCACTTCCCGGGACTTCCCACTGCTTCTTTAGCACAAATCAGACTTGACCGAAAACAACTCTTTTTCCATGGGATCAGTTATAGAAAGAATAGCGATGCAACGGGCAGCTTAGTCTCCTGGTGTTATCAGTGAAAGGCTTGTGAGCATTTCTGGAAAGAGCACTGGCTGGCTTCTTCATCTCTCTATTTGGTCAATCTCTGAGTTTCTGCAAGACCAAAGGAACAGATTGGTTAGTGAAGGTAAGAAAGAGGCAACAGGCCCCACAACGCTGCTAATATTTTCTGTCATTTCACCTCTCACACTTTCTTAGCCCTTTATCGCTAGAAGTCAGATCTGATCTTATGACACCTAAAATGCTTTTCCAGCTGATCAAATTGGAGGTGAGTGGGAGTTTAAGCAAGCATTCAGTGGGTTGAACAATAAAAAGAAATTAAGCCAAATGTTTTCTTCTCTTGCTTCCTCATGTTACATTTTGAACATTTATAAAATAATTTTTTTTTACCTGAAATTTTTGACTGGTCTGATTTGTTGTATAATTTGTTCAGTCCTCTTTCACTAATTATTACACTGGTTTAGCTTCTGCATTTTGAAAAGAGGCCCTCAAAACCTAAGCAAGATTTTGCAGGGACAACACAACTCTTGAATTCAGTTACAGTGATGCAGTTTTAGAGACGAACACAATCACATTCCAGGTGGATAGGACTGTCAATTATTCAGTTTAGAGAGCTTGTGATAGTGTTTTTCTACGTGGCAGGATGTACTCAAAGTGAATGTGATCTATAGTGAGGATGCTTTTTGAATTGTCATCTTGGCGATTTGGGAAAAGCTTGCCTTTGGGTATTAAAGACAGCACATGCATGGTGGGACTTCTGTTTGAATTATCTTTAGACCTGCTCAGACATTCTTTCTCTTGTGCATATTTATATCTGTGCTTGACTATAGACGTGGTTTGGACAGAATATTCATATTGATATTTTCATAAAATTTATTGCATAGGTCAGCGTGAGAAGATCGTTTCTGAGCTTGAGAATCTTCTCGAGGAGTGAAGAGTATTTGACGTCTGTGTTAAACATCCGTATCGTAACAGTCATTTTGGAGATATACAAAGGTAGTACACTAATTCTTTTATCTCAGAGCAAAATGATGTTTGAAATACTTATATCAAGTCACTGAAACATTTCCAATCACATACATAATGATTATTTTAGATATATAAGGTATTGTCCCTCTAGGCTCTTAACAAACACTATACAATGTAAATGTGCCTTCTTTAACTGAGTACAGTTATTTCCCTCCCAATTTTTATTTTGAAAAGTTTCAATCCTATATAAAAATTGAAAGAATAGTACAATGAGCACCTATTATTTCCGTAATGTGTATTAATCAGTTGTATCATCTGTCATATTTACTTTCTCTTTCTCTGTCTTATTGCATCTCTGCTTCTTTCTCTGTGCATACACACACACAGAGTTTTTTTTTCCTGAATGGTTTGACAGTATATTGTTGACTTTAGGACACATGTCATCCCTAAATTCTTGAGCCTGTATCTTCTTAGAATAAGGGCAATTTTTTACATAATTATAATACAATGATAACCCCAAAGAAAAAAAAAATTTTTTGAGACAGACTCTTGCTCTGTAGCCCTGGGTAAAGTGCAGTGGTGTCATTGGAGCTCACTGCAGCCTTAAACTCCTGGACTCAAGTGATCCTCTTGCTTCAGCCTCCTGAGTAGCTGGGACTACAGGTGCACGCCATGACACCTGGCTAATATTTCTATTTTTAGTAGAGACAGGGTCTGGCTCTTGCTCAGGCTGGTCTCCAACTCCTGGGCTCAAACAATCCTCCCGCCTTGGCCTCCCAGAGTGCTGGGATTATAGGTGTGACCCTCTGCGCCTGGCTACACCATAGAAATTAAGCATCAATACTATTATCTAATATATGACACACATTTAAATTTCTACAATTATCCACATATTCATAGAGCTCTTTTTTTTTTTTTTTGAGACAGAGTCTCACTGTGTTGCCCAGGCCAGAGTGCCATGGCGTCAGCCTAGCTCGCAGCAACCTCAAACTCCTGGGCTCAAGCAATCCTCCTGCCTCCCACTCCTGAGTAGCTGGGACTACAGGCATGCACCGCCATGCCGGGCTAATTTTTTCTATATATTTTTAGCTGACCAGATAATTTCTTTCTATTTTTAGTAGAGACGGGGTCTCACTCTTGCTCAGGCTGTTCTTGAACTCCTGACCTTGAGCGATTCTCCCGCCTCGGCCTCCCAGAGTGCTAGAATTACAGGCGTGAGCCACCACGCCCCGCCCATAGAGCTTTTTTGTTTTTTAAATCCAGGATTCAACCAAGAATCTTGCATTGCATTTGGTTGTCATGCCTACAATTAAGTAAACATTAATGGTAGTAGGCACAATTAACATATTTAACAATGAATAAGAATTATAACACCAAGGAAATTTAACATAAATACGATTATGGTAAGTTTTTATATATTTTAGTTCTCTCATTTTATGTCAAAATACATTGAAAGTAATTTAAAAAAGTGATCCATATGGCTTAATTCTTCAATTTGTGAGATGTCAAGAAAGAATATGAAGAAAAATCCAAACTATGACAAAAATATATTTATCAATATTTCTGCACCAAATTTTACCATCTTCTGAAATAAAGAAATTCACACATGAGAAAGCCCTTGGAAGTAGCCATTACCTTTGGTCATAAGAATCTAAGCAGAACCATTATGGAAAACAGAGGACTTTCGATGTACAATTGTATTATTTTAGCCATCAAGTTAGACTTTCAGAAATTAATTTAAGTAAGAAGCACTTTATATTTGATAGATGAGTAGATAATCCCAAAATGTATGTTTTGTAACAGGAGTTAAACTATGGATGAATGATACTTTAGAGCATCTGTCAAAAATGCAGTAAGACCTGAAATAATAGGGATATAATCTAAGGTATGCAATTAAGTGATTATTCCCAGCTCTAAAGAACAAGTGTTTTTAAAGAAAAGAGTAAGAAAACTACAGATGTTATTTTGTACAGGGAGGTCCTTCCTAAAGAAACTTCTTGTTTTGAGTAAAGTTCTGGTATCATTCACTGAAAAAAATTAAATTGTGTCCTACAGATTGGTTATATTATCATAATTAGATTACAAATCAATATTCAAATGTTTTAATGATAACTTTTTAGTAATTTATCTGCAAGTCCCCCAAATCAATAAGATCTTAAAAATTTAGATTGGAATTATGGAATCTAGAATTTATATTGTTGGAGAAACAAAGAGGTGAAGAGATGAAAGAGATTTTGAGGTGTGGGGGTATTAAAAAATAACTTGTGGCCTGCATATAATCTTAACAAGACAATTTGCTTCACCCTCTAATTTGAGGCAAACATGAATTTGCTCATTTGATTGGAAAATTAAAACACATAATGTGCTGAAGAATGTCAGTGGAAACAGTTAATCTCAGACACTGCCGGTAAGAGAATAAATTGGTCCAAGCTACTTGAAAGGAAATTTGGCAATAGCACTGATCTAGTAATTTCGCTACTCCAAATCTGGCCAATGGAGACATTCACAGAGGCTTATGCAATGATTGCACATAATGGAAAAAAATAAGACAAACCTCACTGTCCACTATGAGAAGTGATTTACTAAAATAAGACGTACCTATAGATGCACTATATCAAAACTCTTAAAAGGTAGCTCTATATAAGCAGATATACTTGTCAGGTGGGAACCAAACTGCACCCCATCTAGCCAAGCCCAAGATCTTCTATAAAACAGAAGATAACAAACGTTTTCCTGTCTTTAATTCCAAGAGGTCACAGCCCATGATGCTGGGAGACAGCCCCATCCCGCTGCCTCCATTTGTGTGCAGCCACTGGAGGTCTTTGCATCCATCTCAGTCCACCCTCTTCAGGTGTCTTAGTTCGCATGCACCCAAAATATTCTTCAAGAGGCAGGATCTGTTCTCCTGCTTTATCATCCCAAATTTCCCCCCTCCCCACCAATCCCCAATCTCCTTGCTCTCCTTTTGTGATTGCCAGTTACTCCTTTCCAAAGACTATTCTAATGATTTATTTATTTTTTTTCTGGTTTACTAAAGTTCCATGCAATCCTGATGAATAATTTGGGGTAGGGGAGAGAAGAATCTAGAATCCATTTCTAATTTAGGGATGAGGATTCTGAATGGATGGCCAAGGGTTTTGAAATGTTAATATATCAAATGAGACTTGAAAGTTATGGGTGGTAGGCCAGAGGATGGGTAGGGAACCAGGGCTCTCAGGACAGAAGAAAAAAAACTGCAGAAATCCCTGGGATGGGCATGAGGTTTGGGGGAACAGGCAGAGATGAGGTTGGGAAGGCAGATGAGGACCACGCATCATGAGGGCCTAATGTGTATGGACTTTATCCTGGAGGTGATGGTGAGCAGTTGGTATTTAAACAAGGCATCTGTAATATTAAATTACCCTGTGGAAGGTGGTTGTAAAATTAAGGGTGACATGATGCCAGGCTATAGCAGTGGAATGATTAGGGAAAATGTTCATATGGTTAGACTAAAAAAAAAAAAACTGGAGGATAAATTAATTATACATTTCAAAAACATATAAGTGTTGATACACAATTGCGACATGTGTGTAGTCCTCTGGGCTACCATTCTGGGGCGAACACTGGCTGTCCCCTGGAGCCTTTCTTTCTGTACTTCACTATGCCTTCTTTCTTTTATTTGGCAAGTACTGTTATTACATGGCCTCAAGGCTCATGCCCCTTTCCTGAAAGGACTAATTGCTTGTCGTTATGACAAAAATTGATGTTGATATTAAGTGCTCTCAACTGTGCAGAAGTGTGATGTGTCCTAAGAACAGAACATACACTTTGGAGTTTGTAAACTTGGGCTTGAATCTCGTCTCTAGCACTTAGTAGCTCTGTGACCTTGGAAGGGTATTTGTCATATCTGAAACTCAGTTTTCTCATTTGGAAAACCCAGATTATGATAATACCTAATATGCAGTGTTATTGGAAGATTAGGAGTAATGTATGGAAAGCATCCAACACACAGTTGCTGTTATTATGATGCCCTATCCAATTTATTGCATCTGCTTTTCAACGTAGGTCAAGGGTAGGCAAACCATGGCCCAGGACCAAATTGGTCCTCTGCCTGTTTTTGTAAAGTTTTACTGGAACACAGCCACAGCCGTTTGTTTACATATTGTCTATGGCTGCCTTTTTTGCCATGATGGCGGGATTGCGACAGAGTCCGTATGATTTGCAAAGCCTAAAATATTTACTGTCTGGCCCTTTATAGAAAAAGTTTGCCGATCCCTAACTTAGGTTTTTCCAGATGTTCCCTGTTACTAAGTTCTTCCTGCTTTAGTGTTTCTCTTTGACTACATGCTTGTGTTGTTTAGGTGTAAACTCAAAGTGTGCCCTTTGACCATGATACAAAATTAAAATTAGATAGGAGGAATAAGTTCCAGAGATCTATTATATGGCATGGTGACCATAGTTGATGATGATGATGATGATATATTGTATTCTTGAAAAATGCTAAAAGAGTGGATGTTAAGTGATTTCACCATGAAAATGATAACTATGTGAGGTAATGCCCATGTTAATTAACTAGTTTTAGTCATTCCACAATGTATATATACTTAAAAACATCATGTTATACATGATAAATAATACAATTTTATCTGTCAATTAAAAAATAAATTTGAGGTCGGATGCAGTGGCTCGCGCCTGTAGTCCCAGCTACTTGGGAGGCCGAGGCGGGAGGATCGCCTGAACCCAGGAGTTTGAGGTTGCCACGAGCTAGGCTGACGCCACCGCACTCTACTCAGGGCAAGAGTGAGACTCTGTCTCAAAAATAAATAAATAAAACTAATTAATTAATTAGAAAAAAGTGTTTATGTACAGATATAACAACTGTTTTATGAGAAACTATGTAAACGCTAGTCTAAAAAGAATTTATACTGCAGTTTTTTCTGAAAACTAAGTAAATGATTTAACAAGGTGCTGTACTTTAGCACATATTTCTAAGTTGTGAATTTGCACATAAGGTTGATTTTGGTATTCCCCTGTCTGGTAATGATTAATGTTGGCTAAATTTGCCAAGAACATCTCATCTGCAAATGTCCTCAAGTGTCTTTTCCTTCACACTTAACCAGTCATAGAGACACTTAACCAGTCATGACACTTAACCAGTCGTATGTGTGTGTATGTGTACAAAATCTCTCCGTATATCTTCTCTAAGATGACAAAGAAAAAATCAAGGTGATAAAATATCTTTGAAAAACTAAAGCAATCCCTTGGGTTGTTTTAATGTCTTGGATGAAATTAAGTCTAATAAATATGTTAACATCTGAAGTATACCTTTTATAACAGCCTTGACGAGATCCAGTGGTCTTATTACTGTTTCACAGATAACAGAGAATTATTAAGAAACAATACCAACAAATAATCAAAATAAACCCAATTTAATTTTCTTTATTACTATATTTTAAAATTTTAGGATATTGTGGTGTGTAATACTATTTTTATTCTAGTGGTGCATTAAAAGGTATGGTAAATAGGCCCTTTAAAGTGCATTAAAGTGCAAGATGACTTTCATCAAGGTGAGATTGAAGGACCCAAGTTAAGAGACTGAATGTATTATGAAGATTAAGTGCATCAATATATGTATAATTTTTGTTTATAAGTTTTATGCATTATTACTCTGCATAGCTTTAGAAAAATCTTTTAAAAGCCTCCTTAGCATGCTCTCTGCTGCCATCTGCTGGTAATTTTCAGAAAATAATTTTGATTCTGAGTAATGCTGACTTAACTCTCCACAATCTCACACAACGTTAAAGTTTGACAGTACTGTAGAGATAATTTAATGCCACATTCTCAATTTATAGATGGGAAGTTGAGTCTCTGAGAGGTTAAGCGACATGAACTTGGGCTCCGTTTTGTGACTGCTGGTGTTTGAATGCCTGGTGACTTTGGCACATTATTCAATTTTTGTCATCTGTAAAATGAGAATAATAGCACCTACATCTTAGAGTTCTTTGTGAAGATCAATTGAATTAGTACATAAAAAGTGCTTAGAATAGTATCTAGGTTGTAACTACTACTATGTTAGCTATTTTATAGACTTGGCAATAACTAGACTAAAACCACAGCCAGTGACAAGATCAGAACTAGAACTCTGGACTCTTAACTACTAGGATACTCTCTCTCTCTCTCTCTCTCTCTCTCTCTCTCTCTCTCTCATCTATCTATCTATATGTCTCTCTATGTATCTCCTTGGGAGTCTGAACACATAACTAAATTTTATCTTCAAATATAGATTTTTAAAAGTGTGACCTGTTCAATAGATTCGAAGCTCTTGTGGTCTTTGCAAAGCTATGTGATACTGCAGCCCTTGCTGCAGCTCCATCCTTCTTGTACTGTTCCAGGTGGGCTCCCCACAGAAGTTATCACAAACACTTGCAAGCTCGTCAAGCCCTCAATATATTAATAAATCCCTACTGCCTACACGTGGAACATGATTTCACTGTTGACTTTAATTAACTTGTCTAATGAGCTCCCTGCCTGAATTTCCGATGGGCAATTAGATGCTTGCACCCAGTCTAGCTCATGGAAGGCTCAAGAGGTGCTAAGTGAAACCCATCCATTGTTTCCTTCCCAGCTGCTCCTCCTCCTTGTTGCCCCATTTTGGTCAGTGCTGGTGCCATTTCCCCGCATACACAGACTCAGAGTTATTTTTGACACCTCTGTCTCCTTCATTTCCGTGTCTGAGAATCTTGGTCTCTTAAACTCATCCTTTCTCTTCCTTTTCTGCTATCTCCCTCCTGGTGCCTGTCCCAATCATCTCCGACTGGGATAAATCCAGCAGCCTCCTACTTTGAGTCCTTAACTCCAATCCCATCCTGCTGAAATTCATCTTGCACTTTACTGCTAGATTACATCATGCTGTGAATCAGCTTCATTACCTGCCAGAGCTTTGTACTGCCTGCGGGGTAAATCGAATGTCCTCAGCCTTGCATGTCCCAACTTACCTCCCTGACCTGACCTTACGTCCCGCTCCTCCCTCACAGGAATCTTTTCCTTTTGCCAGGGGTGTATCTAGCCCTAAACACTATGGCACACTTTCTGCTTTTCCATTATTGGACCCACCACTTTACTGGTCTGCTTTGAGCTCCACACATCAGAATGGTAGGGTTCTTCCTCCACTAGAATTAAGATATAGCAACAAACCTTTCAGTAGACGACAAATAGGGAAAAGGGCCCATTACTGTACTCAACACAAAATCCTAGACCCTCTTCCTTCATTGTGGTGGAGATTATCTGGCATATTTATAAACCTCATCTGCATACGATGAAAGAAGACTCCACTAGGGCTGATTGTTTAATGTGAAGAGAAATAGGATAAACACAGGGAGATTTGGGGTATGTCTGAACGGGGACAAGGGGTCATAAACGGGGATTCTGCAAATTGGGACATTTCAGGAAAGGCTCTGAAGTGAGCATGACTGAAAGACAACGCTTGCACCCCACCTAGACTGGTGTCTGTCATTCCCCCGATGAGAATGACGACACAGACCTCTTCACTTTTGTTGCCCTTCTCTGTCTGCAGTGTTTTCCCTCTTCTCACTGCCTGTTCAAATCCTTCCTGTTCCGTAGGGCCAAATAAAGAGATGACTTGGACACAGTCATCTCTGTCTCTCTCTTCTTCCTTCACCCTTAGAATATGCACGATCTTTAACCACAAACAGCTGTACAGGAAACGCCACCTTCTTCCCCCTTCCCCACTTAGTTACTTTGAAATATTTATCTTTAGTTTTTATTTTATTTTATTTTATTTATTTATTTTTTTTTTTTGAGACAGAGTCTCACTCTCTTGCCTGGGGCGAGTGCCGTGGCATCAGCCTAGCTCACAGCAACCTCAAACTCCTGGGCTCGAGCAATCCTACTGCCTCAGCCTCCCAAGTAGCTGGGACTACAGGCATGCGCCACCATGCCCGGCTAATTTTTTCTATATATATATATTTTTAGCTGTCCAATTAAT
>RJWJ010020761.1:0-28680 GCA_004363605.1 Indri indri | reverse complement strand
ACAGCAACCTCAAACTCCTGGGCTCGAGCAATCCTACTGTCTCAGCCTCCCGAGTAGCTGGGACTACAGGCATGCGCCACCATGCCCGGCTAATTTTTTCTATATATATATTTTAGCTGTCCAATTAATTTCTTTCTATTTTTGGTAGAGACGGGGTCTCGCTCTTGCTCAGGCTGGTCTCGAACTCCTGAGCTCAGGATGATCCGCCCGCCTCGGCCTCCCAGAGTGCTAGGATTACAGGCGTGAGCCACCGCGCCCGGCCCTATTTTCCACTTTAGAAAAAAAGAAAAGAATAGAATCAGAACCCGCTAAGTCTACTTCTACCAAACATATCACATCACCTACAGCTGTAGCCATATTTCCATTACAACAAAAATCTCCTTTCTAAGGCAATAGGAGGGGCCTGCGGGAGAGTACGTTGGCGGGGCACAGCGCACAGCCCTCCCAGAAAACTCCCTGTGTCGCTCCTGACTGCAAAGGTCCCCATCCTCATTTAAACATGCCCAACTACCTCTTATTAAAACAAATAAACAAACCACTATGGCCCCCACATCTCCCCTTTAGCTTCTGCCCTACCTCAGCTTCCTTCACAGAGCCATGTATTCTGACCGTCTCCCTTTCATGTTCTGTCACTGACTTTTCAGGTGTCTGTTATGTGGCTTCCACCTCATCGTTCCATTTAAATAATTATCACTAATGTCACAGGAGACCTCCACTTCGCTAAATCCTTTGGACATTTTGGACTTATTGATATCGTCAGCTGCGTGCAACATGTGGAGGCTTCCCTCTTTCTGAAAACATTGTCTTCTGCTCCTAGTTTCCTACTACTCAGTTTTCCTCCCCCTTCTCAGTCGTATTTTCTGGCTCAATCTTTTACTTAGCCATTAAATTTTGTAGTTCCTTTCTTGGTCCCTCTACTTCTCATTACATACTCTTTTCCTGGGAAATCTCACCAACAGTCTTGGTTTAATTACCATAGGAAATCACAAAATTACATCTCCACCCCAGATCTCTACTGTAAAGTATGATAAAAATCCGTATATCCAACTGCCTATTTAACACCTGTCTTCCATCTTAAACCTGGTCCTCTTCCAACACTCCCTGTCTTAGTGAATGGTACCATCATCCGTCCAATTGTTCAAGCCTAGAAACCTAGTAATTATCTATGATACCTCTCTTCTTCCTCCCCATATTCAATTTCTCACCAAATCCTGCCTATTTTACTAACAAAATATCCCCTACAGTCTTTCTTTTTAATCTACCACTGCTTCTCTTCAAACATCCGATCCGTTCCCCAGAGCCAGAGTGATCTTTCCATGTAAATATGATCAAGTTCACTTAAAACACTTCTAATTACTTTCAATAGCTCTTAGTATAAAAAGCAAAATCTTGACATGCTTTGTAAGTCTTGCATGGTCTATCCTGTGTTTGTTTCTTAAACGTTAAGTTACTTTTCCCCTTCTACTACAGCCACTCTAATCTTTAGTTCCTTGAACTTTCTGTCCCTACCATAGAGCCTTTATGTAGGTTATACCCTCTACCCAGAGCACATCTAGTTAATCCCTATTCCATAGAATATAAACTCCAACAGGCAAGGACCTTGTCCATTTTACTTGTCATTATATTCCTAATGCCTAGCACAGTGCCCAATATTTAATAGATGCCTAAAAGATATCTTTCAAATATATAAATATGTCTCCCAAGCCCTTGGCTAGAATAGTTACAATGTCATCAATAATGGTAAGGAAGGCTAGGAAAGATGACCTAACAGGTCAGCCATGAGCCCAGTCGTACCTGTACCACTATGGAAAAATGGGTAATGGATACTGGCAGTGGTCTCTGCCAGAGCTCACCACTCTGGGTGTCTACACATCCATGTGCATCTTACTTCCTGCAACCTTTCCTCAAAGGAGAAACCCAAAGTCCCGTCCAGTTACTGAATCCAGCTTAAAGTCCAGAAACTGTAAGAAATGTTTTTTTGGGACTTTTGTAGTTCAGGTACCTATAAACTAAAAGACTTTTTATATCTGCCCAATCTTTCTTCCCTACCCAACCTCCACACACAACAGGCAACGACAGAGCAGAAACAAGATAACCATGATAAAACTCCTGCCTGGAAAAGGAAAAGGTAGGAGACACACAGGTCGCTGGTGCACAGGAATTATCAAATCCTGCTAGGCAGAAAATGATAGAATTTTACTGTGGCAGTGAAGTACCTTGTCTGGTTAGCCCAATTTGCTATCTAGAAACAACTTCCATGTCCTCTGTGGACCCAGATTTCCATTATAGAAGGTACTTTCTTGTCCCCCAAATCTAAAGTAGATTAGCAAGTATGCCCTACTTTGGACCTGGTTTGGGAATGCACAATAACAAGTTTCTATAAGCTAAGGTTGTCGTCTCTTTGGCAGTACACTGCCCTCAAAATCTTAGCAGACTTCTGGTGTATTTACCATAGTCTATTCCAGGTGCCAGGATACACACCCAGCATTCTTTTCCAGTCACATTTCTTTAACCTGCTTTATTTCTTGGCCTCCGAGCTCACCCTGGCCTCTTTCCTTCTTTTTAATGAAGGTTACTGTGAGGCCATCTGAAACAAAAGGTTTGGGTAGGAAACACATCCCCTCAATTTGGTCTTTGCCACAGGCCCGCCTTCGTGTTTTGCAGAAAAATCTTAATCGTTCTTTGAGAAAAACTTTGGGTGGTTCAGAAGTAGCTGGCCTTTCTAACGTTATGAGGCTCCAAATCTCTGAACTCTTTCCATTCCCTTACTTACCATATTACAAACTGGCTAGTTCTTGCCGGAACTTGACTCTTTTTTTTTCTTTTCTCCTGATACAGGGTCTCACTCTGTCACCCTGGATAGAGTGCAGGGGTGTCATCATAGCTCACTGCAGCCTCAAACTCCTGGGCCCAAGCGATCCTCCTTCCTCAGCTTCCCGAGCAGCTGGGCCACTGCACCCAGCTAATTTTTTCTATTTTTGGTAGAGACAGGGTCTTGGTCTTGCTCAGGCTGGTCTCAAACCCCTGGCCTCAAGCGATCCTCCCGCCTCAGCCTCCCAGCGTGCTAGGATTACAGGAATGAGCCACCATGGCCTGGCCACTTTCACTCTTTATTGAATTTCTTGCTAAAGACTTCAAATAGTACCCAAAACACAATCACATTTTGTTCTTTCCAACCTCTTCCCTTATAGCATATAGGGTGTCCTCCAAGGAGAAGTTTTATCAAACATTTTGCCACGATCTACACAAACATCATGAGTTTCCAGCCTGCACTGTCTCACTGTCCTCCTGTTGTCAATGAGGGGTAGCAGAATATGCCCTCTCAAAATATGCCACTTTAGCATGAGAATTATTTTGATCTGAAAACTCAAAAATTGAAGAGAAGCAGACACAGAAAAATCTCTCCACCCACCACCCATTTGCCTAAAAGCTGGACATAAATTCATCAAGGTGTACCTCTCCTTTCTCTCCCAGGAAAAACAGAAGTTAATCTCAACTGCAGATCCTTACCATCCCAGAGGTAAGGCCAGAGGAATCTACACAACAACTTCTGCAAACTATTCCTTATCTTCCATTCATTCCCCCATATATTATATTTACCTTCTCATAATTCACTGTCCTAAAAACTCAGTCCTTTTGTTTTGTCTCTTCTCTAAAAATATAGTGTTCTTTTGTTAAGATATTATATAAACCCAAGTTCTAACCACTTTATGGAGTTCCTCATCACTGAATGTTCCCACATGTAAGAGTGATGCCCATGTTAATAAGCCTCTGTTTGTTTTTCTCCTGTTAATCTGTCTTTTGTCAGTCTAATTTACTAGTCCTCAGGCACAGAACCTAAGAAGGTAGAGGGAAAAAGGATTTTTTTCTCCCCTACTTCAAATAATTTATAATTAATTGGCATAAAGGCTAAATTGCTTTAACAGAGACCCAAAAATACAGTGAGTTCAAGAACAATGAAGGTTATTTCCTTGTCAGATTGGGCAATGGTCCCAGTTGAGCAGGGCATCCTCCTCTGCATGGCTATTCATGGACTCGTTTTCCTTTATTATTATTATTATTTTTTAGGCAAGCATGAAAATGAGGTTTATTGAGGAGAGAAAGATAAGATTATAGGGCAAGAGCAAGATATAGGTTTACAGAGCATAATACATATACCACAGACGACGACCGGACCCACTGTCACAGCAAAGGGAGAGCCAAAGGAAGGGTGCAAAAGAAGGCTCATGCTCCTTTAATGTTGTTGTTCCATGTGGGGCTTTATTGTCACCTGTTGGTCAAAGCTGAGTCAATGCCATAACCTGCGTCCATAGTCTGGTGGGAAGGGAAGAGAATAACCCAATGTTCTGAAGGAGAGAAAAAAATTTTAATTCTTTCCTCAATTCTCATAACTTCTTAGCTCAGACACCTCTATAGCAAAAGACAAGTTACCAGGAAAAAGGGTGTACAAATGTATTCATGTGCATATGGACACGGGAGCCATACGCAAAGTATGAAACTCAAAAGAGAAGCCAGATAACTGGAGTCTTCATACTATACAAAAAGCGATAGGAGCTTCGAGCATGGAAGGCAGGTTACGGGAGGGAGAGGGGGGCAAGGTGCAGGGGCAAAGGCTGTCTTGTCAGGCAGACGGAGCAGCCTTGCAGGTAGCAGCCCTCAGGAAGAACAGACAGTAGCCGGTGGTAAAAGTCTGTCACACTCCAGTCTCCTTTCCCGGTGAGTTCATCGTTCCTAGACCTGAGGCCATCAGAGAAAGCCTGTCTGCGTCTGCTGTTTGCCTAGTTTACCTCACTAATGTAATAAATAGATTTTCTCTGTCAATCACATCTCCCACACAAAAGGGCAGTTTTTCAGAGCTGTTTCTGTCTGCAGTTTCTCTGAATGACCATCTTGAAATATGCCAAAGAAGTATATGTTGGGGTGAAATATTTTGGTTTCCTCCAGTCCTAAGACCCATACTAACGAACGTCAAACACCACTTCTACTTTTATTCCATTGACAAAACCGAAGTCACGTCACGAGGGCTCTCTGTCATATGTGGCTGGAGCAAGAGCACTAAACAAATGGAAAATTCTCATTCATGGCATATTGTTTTTCCCTAAGTTTCAGAACAAACCTCTTCTACTTGTAAGGTAAGAGTTCTGCAAATTGATTTCTGCAACAGATCTCCCAGAGAGGGAGCTGACTTTCTGCAAAGCTCCATGGAATCCAGCTAAGGCCCTGTGCTGAAAGCAGTCAATTCTCAGCAACAACAAGCTTGGACCCCAGCCCCCCAGCCATGCCAGCAGAGAGCAGGTGTTTCCCCAACGACAAAAGCTGATGTGGTGAATCCCACTGCTTTCTTGCCACATTATACAGCTGTACAGCTATGCATCACTTAATGGCACGGATACATTCTGAGAAACATTCATTAGGCGCTTTCATCATTGTGTGAACATCATGGAGTGTGCTTACACAAATATACATGGTACAGCTTAATACTTAATGCTCTTTGGCTACAACTCTTACGGCATGTTACTTTACTGAATATTGTTGGCAATTGGAACACAATGGTAAGTATTCGTGTGTCTAAACATAGCTAAACATAGAAAAGGTACAGTAAAAATGCAGTATTATAACCTTATGTGTGGTCCATAGTTGACTGAAATGTCATTATGTGGCACATGATTGTCATCACAAGGCTTGAACACCAGGCCCCTGAAAATTCCAAAGAAAAAGCTAGTGCTTCCCCAGTTGTAAAAACTGAACCCTCAGGATGAGGCTGGACCCAAGATTCTGCCTCATCTTGTTGCCATTGTACAATTGCCCTGACCGCAACAGAAAAGGAACTGGTGCTTCCTCAGGCAGCTTCCTTAGGCAGCTCGGTGAGCCTAAGTCCAAAGGCTGAGGACCCTCTCCTATTCTGTCTCTGCAGTTTCCTAGCATACAGTGCTCAATGAAGGACATGCATACCTCCTACTAATCCTGTTTCCTTGAGTCTTAGCCAATGCATGCTGCTCCACCAGCTGAAGTGGGTATGCGTCTTGGCTATTTGTCCCCTCTGCAGCTCAGGTGTGGACTTTGTCTCTAAAGGAAGGCTCAAGACCTTTGTATTCAAGTACTAGGGGGAAAGCTAATTCACAGAAGCTTGGAGGGCCTGAGATACATGGGAGACTGACACCAAATACCAGACACAACTACCAAATTTTTTTTTCCCCAAAAGCGTAGTGATGAAGAAATTAAGTCCTTCATGATAACAAGACACTACATGCAGGAGTTGAAGTCTTGACACACAGTGATATATCATTATAGTTTTGCTATTTTAAAAAAATATCAGTAACCTTTTTCAAATAAGCATTATCAGTACAACTGTGGGGGAGAAGGATAACTTCCCCTTCATCCCCAGAAGGTTCGCTGACAGACCAACTCACAATAAGGCAGATAAATAAGAGAAAGAGATTACAAATTTATTTACTGTGTACATGAGGAGAATCACAGAGTGTATACCCCATATCCCAGTGGGGTCCAGAAGTTTATATACTCTCATTTTAGAGGGGAGGGGAAGATGAGGAATATAGGTAATTCTTTTCAGGGACAATAAATGGTTGCTAGGTGGGATGAATAGATACTTGCATGAATAAATGGATGTGGGGTGGGGGAAACAGATTGACTTGTAAATGATTCTTTTCAGAAATTAAATTAACCAGAGAGACAGGTATTATCTTTAAAATGGGTTGGGCCAGGTCTGGTTGCATTCTTGATCTTCTTTTCTGTAAATAAGATAAGGGGAGGAGAAGGAAAGACAATTGTTCTTCTTGGTGGGTCCATGAGGTTTTTATGCAGATAGAGGGAAAGCCCTTTTCAACACCTGTTGATCTCTAAGGGTCTTTAATTCAAAATACTCTTTTTACACCTCTTGCCTGCAGATCTGTGCCTTTTTCCAGGAGACTTTGTATCCTTTGTCAGTGAGCAGTTGGAGTAGGCACCGGTTCCCCAGTGGCAGTCGTCTCTGGTTGGGCTTGCTAGAAGGAGGTCATCGACGTACTGCAGAAGTGTGTAGCGGGTATTTTCTTGCAGAAAGGAGACGAGGTCAGTGGCTACAGCCTCCCCAGTAGAGTTGGTGAATTTTTAAATCCCTGTGGTAGTCGCATCCAGGTCAGCTGGGTTTTCCTCCTAGTCTGAGGATGCTCCCAGTTGAAGGCAAACAGGGGCTGGCTCTTCAGAGTGAGCTGCATGTAGAAGAAAGTATCCTTTAAGTCCAGGCAGGAGAACCAGGCAGTATTAGGAGAAATGAGGCCCGGGAGGGTGTATGGATTTGGTACCACTGGGTGGAGAGTCACTGTAGCCTCATTAATCAGTCGCAGGTCTTGGAAGGCCGGTATCCACCTCCGTTGGGCTTTTTGACTGGCAGGAGGGGAGTGTTCCATGGGGATTGGCACTCCACCAAAATCCCCTCCTGCTTGAGCCTATCAATGTGTTCCTGAATTCCCTCTCAAGCCTCCGTGGGAATGAGGTACTGTCGGCTCCTGTCAGTTGGGCTCTGGGTTTCATCTCAATCACCAGGGGTGCATGTTGGTGTGCAAGACAGGAGGGGGGGTTGTCCTCTGCCCATACCAATGGAAAATCATGCCAGAAGTCAGGCGGGTTTTGTTTCTCTTTGGCCTTGTCATATAGCTTCCATTCTGATTCCTGGGGCAGGGTGACCGCCATTATGAGAGTCTCTGGGGCGCTGAGCATGAGGCTCGTGATCCCTTCCAGGCGCAAGGTGATCTGGGTTTCCAGTTTGCTCAGGAGATCTCGAACTAGGAGGGGAAGGGAGCAGTCTGGTATGCATAGGAATTCATGTCTTATCTCTTGGCCCCCTCATCTGGCATATTCAGGATTGGCAGAAGGGTCAAGCTACTCAAGCTCCAGTGGCTCCCACAATGGTGGCTTCCTACTTTGTAAGTGGAGCCACCACGGTTGTTACCACCAAGTGTTCTGCCCCAGTGTCCACCATGAATGTTATTTGTCAGCCCCCCACTTCCATTATGACCATAGGCTCATGGGGGCTAAGAGTCAGGGAACCCCAGTGAGACTGATGAGGTCCTGGGTCTCCAGCTCCTGTTGGAAGCCCCTGAGCAGGTTCCCATTTGGCGATGGGTGGTTTCTTTTGTTGGGGCATTTATACTTCCAGTGACTAATCCCCTTACAATAGGCACACTGGTCAGGCTGCAGGGTCCTTCATCTCCTGGGTCCTCCTTCCCATGGCAGGCCAGGTCTCTTGGCTGGGTCAGGTCTTCCTAGGGCAGTGGCCAGGAGAGCAGCTTTCTGTTTCATTTTCTTGTCATTCTCCCTCTGGCGGTCCGGTCTCAATTAACATAGACCTTCTGGGCCACTTCCATCAGCTGCATGATGTTCATTCCTGCAAACTTGTCAAGTTTCTGGAGTTTCCGTCGGATGTCAGTATAGGACTGCCCAACAAATGTGGGATTTACCATGTGCTGATTTTTGGCTGCCTCTGGGTCAAAGGGTATGCAGACTTGGTAGGCCTCACAAAGGCGCTCGTAGAATTCACTCCGTGATTTCTCTGGCTTCTGGGTGATTAGAGTGACTTTGTTCATGTTGGTTGGCTTTCTGGCTCCCTCCTGGACCCCAAGGAGGAGAGCTTCCTGATACATTCCAAGTGCCTCATGTCCACTAGGGGAGTTGAAACCCCAATCCGGGTTTGTCTCAGGTACTGCTCTCTATGCCCACTGCTCCACATCCAAGGTCCCTGCTGAAGCCTAGTCCTGGAGCCACCTCTGGGTTCCAGCTACAATCCGGCATCATTCTTCCATTTTAAAAAGGGTCAGAAGGAGCTGGCGGCAGTCTTCCCAAGTGGGATGGTGGGTCTGAAAGATGGATTCCAGGAGGTCAATGGAGGCCTGAGGTTTTCTGGAGTATGACAGGGTGTGGTGCTTCCAGTTTAGAAGGTCAGTGGTGGAGAAGGGCTGGTAGTACAGGACAGGCTGACCTGGCTGAATGGACCCATCGCCCGTAACCTGCATCAGACCTTGCACCTCATGCAGGGGCATCTGGAGGCAGAAGTTGAGGCCTGAGCTGACTGTAGCCAGTGGGTGATGGCAGTGTCGGCACCTGGTTGGTCCAGAACTGGTAGTGGGGAGACTAATGGTGGCTGGGTGTCTGGTGGATTTGGGGTTTTTCAGGAGGTGTCGTGGTAGGGTTGTAGAACGGTGGTGGTCGATCCTCTTTAGGAGCTTCCTGATAGATGGGTTTGGACAATTTGGAGTCTCTGGTCCTTTGGGCCACAAAAATCCTGCTCTGTCCCTTGTTAGCACAGAACTGGACCCAAGGGGGGCATGGTCTGAGCAATCTCCAGCCATGAATCTATGTAAGGGAATTGGTCGGGGTGGCCAGGTGTCCCAGTCACAACTCCCCAAACTGCTCACATGGTGGGGAGGTCTAAGTTTTCTGTTGCGGGCCGGTCGACCCAGAATGTGGGCCATTCGTGTTCACAGAGGGCCCTAAGTCTACTGGGACTCAGTGTGACACTATAATCTCCTGAAAAACCCTTCTTAAAGTTCTTTAACATGCATTTAAGGACTGTAGGCTTAGATTCTATGCTGCCCATTCTAGACGCTTGAATGGTGTCGCAGCTTAACAAAGGAGGGGGGTTTCTCTCAGGTGTCCGCGTGGCTGCGTCCCTCGCAGGAACTTAGGCGCGTCTTAGCGAAGGTGTGCCCGTATAAACCCCAGGCCTGGTCACTCCCTTTTGGGGAGCGAATCACCATTATGCCGTAGGACATCGCCACAGAACCACAGGTGAGGACCCACTCAGGTTCTGTAGCCGTAGCTGTGGAACCACAGTCACTCTTCACTCACTTCACTCGCTCATTCAGACAGGCAGAGGTCACACATTCCCGCCCTGGGAATTCCCTGCACTCAGGAGGTGATCAAGCTCCTCTTCCGTCCTCTGACAGGCCTGACTCGGCCGGGTCCCAGGACCTTACCTGGTCCGATGCCTCCAGATCTGATTTGACTCGTCCATCCCTCAGGCATGTCCGGGAGAGTTCGGCACCCTGCGGCCGGCAGGAGATCTCGAGGAGCAAAAAAATTCCACAAAATGGCGGTTGGCGCCAGTTCGCTTCTGTCATGGAGTTCCCGCCGGGCGCTGCGCCCGTCTCCGAACCAGTGGCTTCAAGGGGCCAACGTGGTTGGTTTCCTGGTCAGAGAATCAAAATGTTACAGCAAGCGTTACAGCGGGTGGTTCCGAGGACAAACTGAGCAGCACACGGAGAGTCGGAGAGTCAGAGAATTAAGGTTTATTCGCCAGTGGGCTCAGAGGGGTCTCGCCACCAAATTCTGAGCCCCTTCTACCAGGTTTTTCCCACTTTTATTAGGTTGGGGTGGTCCAAAGGGTGGGATCTCAGGTGACTGGACCAGGTAATAGGTTAGTATTAGGTTGACGAGGGTCTTTCACAGGTGGCTGATGCGCCAGGTAATAGATGGGGGTCTTCCTTATCAACATCAGACACCAATAATCCCCTTAGCATTGAATTCTATGGGCCACCTGCGCTACTTATTCCAGACCATCTGCACAAATTCAGTTCTGGAAACTAAGTAAATGAAAGAAGACTAACGTGAGCTTAGAAGATGGGATATGAATACGTAATTGGCACAGCCATTACAAAATTTTGTTGTGAAGAATGAGTGAGATAGAAATCACATTAGAAATCTAGAGAAACAGCAGACTAAAAGGTTGGGAAAATGGGGCAGAAGGGGCAGATGTATCTGTGTTGTTTTTCTCTATTAATTTGTACCCCATGTCATTTTTTTAAAAGATTTTGAACCAAAAGTGAATTTTCTGCAAAGAAATTAAACATTGTAAGTTTCTGTTTAAGGATAATTAATAAATTATATTAATGGCTATATACCCCATAATAATGGTTCACTAAAATTATGGTTTTTTAATCCACAGCCATAGACTTTCACCCCATTAGAAATTCCAGAAAATTAGTGAATTAGGTAGCAGTTGCTTTCTGATTAACATTTTATATCCAAGTTCCAACAATCTACTACATGTTATTAAGATCTGAAAATAGAACTAATAGGCAGCATATCATTCTGATCTCTAAATTTGTACATATTGTATTTTAAAGACTATAATAGTAAGGAAAGAAGAATATCACCTTTGCTCTCTCTGATTTGAGGTAATATGTTGTAAGCTTTAGGAGAACAGGAAATTTGACTATTTGTACCCCAAGTCTAGTGTCCTGGCACAAGGAGGACATTCAGTGAGTATTTGTGGATTTGATGAATAAATAGTGGCTTAAAGTATCAGCCCTTGTATATTCAGAGCTTTGCCATCATGTCAATCTAAGCTCAGATCTTAAAATTCTAATCAAGTAGCAGAAAGACCAAGTTCTTTCTTTTGTGGTTTAGAAATACAACATACTCAGTTTTCGTCTGTCATGATCACAGGGACCAGATGGCTACCTCCTCTATAACACTCCCATCCCAAGGAGGACAGCATGACAGAATGTGAAACTGGCAGCATTTAATATGAGTTCATAATTCTGCAGTGAAGGCCCTCCTTTCATTTTATGTTTTTTGGAGCATGCACACTCTAACTATGACCCATAAGATGAACGTTTATATAATTGGGGAACCTTTGAGGCTGACAGAGCTCACCAAGTTTTCCCATGGTGTTTTGAGATATTCCCAGAGAGCCATAAATGCAGACAGACAGTACTCTAGGGCACCCCAATGCCCACCAAGGAAAGGAAGCTTCAGATCCTGCCTTTCTGGTTAAAGACTAGAATAACAGAGGTAGGCTGTATTTTTCTCACTTGATAGACCCTATAAATATGCCCACCTGCAAAGGGAAGTGAGTAAAATGCAACCCAGGGTTTCAAGTGCTGGCATGCCCCTGACCTCACTCATTCTGTGGCAGCATATCTCATCTGTTAAAGTGGCAACATTGTTTTGGAAGAGGCAGTTCAAACTCTATTACTGGTTAGTTCAGAATCCCCTTTGTCTTGCAAAGGATTCCACCAATTTTCAGATCAATGTCCAGATTGGAGCCAAACATGATTTCGGTATTTCACCATGTCTATCTACAAATTGCCGTGACATGATCATCGGACTGCAGGACCACGCGGGCTCTGTCTCCCAGTGTTGCTTGCGGGGGAGGCTGTGCGGAGCTCTCAGTTCTTCAGACTGTTCGTGTCTCTATACTGTGATTGTCCACCTTCAGCCTCTTGGTTTGTTTCTTTCATGCTAAAAATATCTCTGATCTGCAGGAAAAAATGGAAAAATAGTTTTACATCTTCATCAGAATTAGTCACAAAAGACTATGATTTATTGATTTGCTGTCCCTGCTACTCAGAACTAAATACATAACTTAAGGTTCTTTTGGGAAATCTTTATGTATGCACGGGTGTGTGTGTGTGTGTGTGTGTGTGTGTGTGTGTGTGTGTGTGTACAGAAGCTCAAGGGAGAGGGATTGACATTTGTCAAAATAATTCAAATAGATTTTTAACAAATGATGCTCATGCTCTCTAACCAAGTAATAGACAACATCAAGCTTACAAAACAACAGCAAATCAGAGAACAGAGCTGTAAAATAAACAACGAAAGGTAAATCAGGATGGAAGACAGGATGACAAAAGCAAATTGAATACACATGATACTATAATCCATTTCTTCAGACCCTATAGTAAAATTAAAATTCCAGCACAAAAACATAAAGAACTCTCCATTTTGATCAGCTTAACGTTTTGTTCTTTTTTGAGTTTTGTTTTTTCAATTATTATCTCTGTTCAACTACCCATGGGTTTAAGATAAGTAGATAGATAGATGTATAAAGATAGATAGATGATAGGTAGATAGATTTAAGGTATATATATTTTTAAATCAATGAAAATTGAGATAAAAATTGACTAATATGCAAATGAGTATGTGTGTGACTATGTGTGAGATATCTTATTTTGTCCTTTCCTTGTTACCTAGAGAAGTTTACTGGAAAATCGATATTTCCCCTCATCTCAGTTTTAGCTCTGGATGATTTAAAATGGCACCATGGGATTGAAAAGCAGTGAAAGCAGACAAAGGCTTTCAATAAAATTGCCAGATATCTGTCCTTGGTTAATCCCACCTTAATTCAGCACACCTATCACCTACATGTCCTCAAGGGGAACAAAACCAACACAACTTTATTCATTCATCATTCAGCAAATATTATGAGCTCCTACTAATTCCCAGACACATATAAGTTACAGCGAACATTTCTACAGTGCTTTAAACTTTCTCAAATAGTTTCCCCTACAGGTGATGCCAGGCAATCAATCATCCTGACATCCCTATGAAGTAGAAAGTATTATTATTCTTACTCCATTTTTAGAGGTGAGGAATTGAATATCAGAGATGTTTAGCAACTGGCCAAGGTCATGTAGCATTTGAACCGCAGATCCTGGACTCAGGTTCATGGTCACTAATGGCAGAGCTATGGTTTTATCACATTACAAAGTGATTGGTCCAAAATTCACAGTAAAAATAGATGAATTAGCTGTCATAGAGAAAACACTGGGAAGTCTCTTTGAGCAAAGTTGTGATCCAGGTTTGGTATCTTTTTACATGCTTTTTTTGACAGTTTGTCTGGTAATTATAAAGAATTTGCTTTGGAGAAAGTGATTAAGTTCTGTATTAGGGAAATTGTTCAAAATTGAATACAGTCAGTTTGGTAAATTAAAAGGGAGATATGATGGGAGAGTAAGAGCCAGGGGATTATATAATATATAACAATGTTTAATTAGCTTTTTAAAAATATGTTGCTAGAAGGCAATGATTGTATTTAAACACTTGAATTGGATTGACTATAAAAGTTATCATTTGATATAAGTAAAAGTGATTTGTTCCTTCTGTAACCTTAATGACCAACATTGGCTGCCAAAAGATAAGGAGTGGGGAAACATCTCAAAGCTCCCCTGAAAGGGGTCACTTTGGCCAAGGAAAACAGAGAGACAAAGTCTTCCCTTCATGGGAATTATATGCTAGTAGAAAATGAACAAATAAACATATATTTTAATAAATATAATATCATATAAAGAAGTAATAAGAGCTAAATAGAAGAGAAAACACAGAGCGGCTGGGCACAGTGGCTCATGCCTATAATCCCAGCACTTTGGGAGGTTGAGGCAGGAAGATCACTTGAGCCCAGGAGTTCCAGACCAGCCTGGGCAATATAGTAGGATCCCATCTCTACAAAAAAAAATTAAAAATTAGCCAGGCCATTAGTAGTCTGTCCTGAAATAGATCGTTGTGTTTTTCTATGGACCTAATCACAGGGCATGGTATTGCTAAGAGATGCCTAAGGGATGTGTTATATTGCAGACATATTCTTCCTTACCTTTACTATGGAGTAGCAATACTTTCCTACTTTCCTCTTAGTAATCAGGAATCAATCACCCCAGTTAACACCGTAATTCCCTTCTTTGCTTGTTGACTCAGTGGTATGAGATACCCAAAGTGGCCAAGCCACAGTCTTAATTTCGAGTTCAATGGAATCATTGTGTGTTCTGATGGAAGCATTCCTCCCTTTGAAACTAAGATCTCTAGGCCAGCAGACCATAAGGTTGCAGGAACAGGAAGCAAAAATATGCTAGTGGTTTACTAGGGGTAAGAATCAATAATGCTACTTCCATTCCCATCCCTTGATTTCTGGACCCATAAATCCTGGCCATAGAAGAAACAGCACCATATATTGGATGCTGATTAGAACACACACAACCTTCTGGAGAACCTTGCCACAGCTCTGCAAGGTATTGCCACCCACCTGGCACTGTAACTGAGTCTTCGAAAGGCCATTTCATTGTTCTGTCAAGCCAGCCGCTTCAGGATGGTGGGAATATGCTAAGACCAGCCAACCCAACAGCATGAGCCCATTGCTGTACTTCATTTGCTGTGAAGTGAGTTACTTGATCAGAAGCAATGCTGTGTGGGATGCTGCTTCACCACATAGACATCACCACCACAGTAAGCTCAACAACAGTCATCACAGGATTCTGAGTAGAACCAGACACGATCTGGCTACATTTCAGAAGATCAATCAGGCAGTTGTATAGAGAATAGACTGGAGGAAAGTAAGAATAAAATCCAGGAGACTATTGTGGGGATGGGCTTGGACTAGACAGTGGTGGGGAAAGAGAGTGGATGTATTTTGAAGAATCCACCAGATGTGATGATGGGCGGGCTGTATGTATGTGTCATGAGAGAAAGAAGAGAGCCCGTTCCAAGTTTTGGAAATTGTGGAACCAACAGAGTGAATAGTGATGCCATTTACTAATATTTGGACTACTGTAGGGGGAAGGGATTTGGGGAAGGAAAATGAAGAATTTGGTGTTGGATATGTAATAATCAAGATCCCCATTAGAGCTAATTAGCTTGATTTAATCATTTCACCATGTATACATATATCAAAACATCATGTTGTACACTGTAAACATATACATTTTTATATATCAATTATATCTTAATAAAGCTGAGGGGTAAATCTCTATTAGAAATCAAGCAGATATATAGAATGGGCAGTTGGATTTATGAGGTTAGAGTTCCAGAGAATCTCAGCATATATATGGATCTTTTAAACCATAGAACTGTATGAGATCATCTAGGAGAAAACAAGTGTAGAAAAGAAAACAAGAGTCTAGAGACTGAGCCTGTGGGCACTCCAACATTTAAAAGTGAGAAAGAAGAGGAAGAGTCAGCAAAAGATGAGTAGGGAGGAAAAAGAAAACCAGGAAAATGGAGCCCCAGAAGCACAGTGAACACAATGTTCCAAGAGTGAATAAGCAACTGCATCAAATGCTGCAAAAGTTCAGTGAGGATGACTGAGAAGTGAACGTTAGAAGAAGCTGTGTAGACATGCTTATTGACATTGACAGTAGCTCTGGACTGGTGGGCTTGAATATGTGATAGTAGTGGTTCAAGAGAGACTACGTAGTGAAGAAATGGAGGCAGAGAATGCAGGCAACTCTTTCCAGCAGTTCTGCTATAACTGGGAGCAGAAAATTCATGCAGTAATTAGAAGGCAACATAAATAAAGTCAAGAACATTTGTGGGGCCGGGCGCAGTGGTTCATGCCTGTAATCCTAGAACTCTGGGAGGCCGAGACGGGAGGATTGCTTGAGCTCGAGTTCAAGACCAGCCTGAGCAAGAGCGAGACCCCACCTCTCTAAAAATAGAAAAATTAGCTAGGAGTGGTGGTGTGCACCTGTAGTCCCAGCTACTCAGGACGCTGAGGAAGAAGGATGGCTTGATCCCAGGAGTTTGAGGCTGCAGTGAGCTATGATGACGCCACTGCACTCTAGTGGGGGCAATAGAAGAAGACTCTATCTCAAAAAAAAAAAAAGAAAGAAAGAACATTTTTTTGTTGTTGCTGTTGTTTATTTTAAGATGAGAAATGTTATACCGTGTTTGTATGTTAATAATCCAGTAGAGAAGAGGAAAAATAAGAAAAGAGAAAAGAGGCTGGGTGCAGTTGCTCACACCTGTAATCTTAGAAATCTGGAAGGCCAAGGCAGGAGGATTGCTTGAGGTCAGGAGTAGGAGACCAGCCTGAGCAAGAAGGAGACCTTGTCCCTACTAAAAATAGAAAAAATTAGCCGGGCATGGTGGCGCAATGCCTGTAGTCCCAGCTACTCAGGAGGCTGAGGCAGGAGGATCGCTTCAGCCCAGGAGTTTGAGGTTGCTGTGAACTAGGCTGATGCCATGGCACTCTAGCCCAGGCTACAGAACAAGACTCTGTCTCAAAAATAAAAAATAAAAAAAAAGGAAAGAGAATTATAGGAATTCAATAGGTGAGAGAGGGTGGGATATGGTGCACAGTAAGGAAATTGGCTATAGCCATAAGTAGGGTCAATTCACCCATTATATGTCAAAGGAAAACAGAGAATATATACAGTTGCATATAAGGTGGATTAATTCAGTGATGGAAAGAAGTAGAGATTTTTTTCTGATTATGTCTATTTACACAGTGCAACAGAAAGCAAAGTCTCAGCTAAAATATCATTGGGAGGGGTAGTAAAGGAGTTTGAGAAAAGTGAGAGAGTGTAAAGGGGATATGTTGCAAGATGAACCGACCATGCTGGGGACCACTTAAGGTTTGATGTCACAAATTTAGAGTGAGACTAGATCAGTTGCATTTATTTTTCTCACCATGGTAGCTGCTTGGCTGTGGATATTAGGGGAGAGCAGGATTTAACCAGTTTCAAAGGTTTGCCAGAAAGTACACAAAAGATGAAAAGATACATAGGACTTAAAGATATAAAGGAAGTAATTGCAATGGTGAGCCACGGACCGTAAGCTGGATAAGTGAAAAAGTGAGCCAGTTAATTGGAAGTGCCAGTGGAATCAAAGAATTGTTGAGTCAGTTACAGTGGGGTGTGCACCTATAGTCCCAGCTATTCAGGGGTCTGAGGAAGGAGTTGTGCTTTAGCCCAGGAGTTCAAGGCTGCAGTGGATTGTGATTGCACCTGTGAATAGCCACTGCACTCCAGCCTGAATGACAAAGCAAGACCCCATCTTAAAAAAAAAAAATGTACTGTTGAAGTAAGGAGTCTAGAGGAAATAAGCTATAAATATAAGAGAGAGCACTCATAGAATGGGATGCTTGAAATAAAGATTTTGGAGGTTGTGAAACCATGGATAATGACAAAGATACGACCATTAAAGTAGGTGGCTGACTTGGGATAGAGGACAAATCATTGTAAGTGAGGAGGTCAGTGAATGGAGAAGCCGGGGTGTTGATGGATTATCTGTGGGCACACCAGTGACCAGAGTGATGCCCTGAGTCATGATGACTTGAGAACAACAGTGAATTTCAACAAGGGGAGAAGGAGTAACCAGGAAAATGGTGGGTAACTGCAGTGTGAAAGGGTAGAGGCAGGTCTAATCCAAAGTGGCATGTGCTTTAAAAGATCTGAGATGTTTCAGGAAATACTATGAACAACAGCTTGGAAAGAGCAATGGGAAGCCGGGAGCTACCTGCCACACCTCTAGTCCGAACAGAGAGCATGAGAACAGGACCAGCCACCATCCGAGAGAGCTTGCGAAGAAGCTGGGCTTTCAGAAAAGAAAAGAACTGTCGGCGCAGAATCTTATACCCACCGAAATATCTTTCAAGATATTTTAAGTTCTTTTTTTAATAGGAAGTCTTCAAAATCCGATATGTATTTTACACTAATATCACGTCTCAGTTGGGACTCGTCACGTGTCAAGTACTCCATAGCCACGTGTGGGTGGCTGCTGCACTGGGCGGCTCAGAGTTAAAGGTGAAGGAAATGTTCCCAGGCCAGACTAAAGACAGAAGATTTTACTGATGACAGACTGAGTTCCAGAGGGTCAGAAGAATGGCCTGGGGTCAGAGAGAGATGGGAGCATGAGTCAGATGACAGAATGTTCCAAACCCTATGGGGAAAAGCGTGAGAGTAATGCAGGATGACCTTGAAGACCCGGACTTGAACTTCCAGTAGTGACTGAGGTGAGCAGGGCCGTACGTGCAGAAGGGATTGGTCCCAGCGGTCCCTGTCAGGATGTGGATAATCAACTCTAATTATGGCCTCTTTGGGGACTGGTCTCTTAGGCAATTTGTAGTGAAACCAAGTGCAGATGGACGGATGGGGACCGGTGGATCATCACAGCCCCTGGAGGGTGGCGCTCAGGCTAGGAGAGGGGCCAGAGCACCCTCCACATTCCTGCGCCAGCTTTGCTGCCAGCCGTGAAGAGTAAAAGTGGAGGAAACAGGGTGCATGGCCGGGGCCTGGGCAGGATGCATTACTTGGAACAAAACAGCATTTTGCCTGAGAAAAAAAAATAACACAATAGCGATACTGATGACTATCCTTAGCTAAACGACACTGACAAGATTTTAAAGAGGAAACAAAATCAACAGAGCAGACTGAAGAAAGGCTGGAGAGAAGGCAAGAAAAGGGAAGAGGCCAGGCCGGGAAGAAGAGAGGGTGGAGCAGGACGGGAAGAGGGAACCAGAGGGGTGAGTGAGGGACGGGAAGGCTCCTGATGTTTTCCGTCCTCTTTGTTTTCAGGGACCTAAGAAGACCAGCTCTCTGTGGACCAGTGGCCCCTGTCCTGAAGACAGTGACTGTCAGCGGTTAAGCACCGATCCCTGCTCCCAGGCACACCCATCTAGTCCCGAGGAGACTTTCTCAACGGTGACATGCCGGGCTGTCTGTCTCCCATGTGAGCCTCCCTTGCTTCCCCCACAGAATCGTGTGCATCAGTGACTTATGTCATATGTCCTCGGGATAAATCCCTCCTTAGCATCTGTTTTTCCACCATATCTTTCCAGATAGTGGGACTGCTCCACAGCCCCCAGCCAGCCCGTTTCCACTAAGTTGTCTTGTAAGCACTGACTCATCTGCCTCGGATATGCACCTCCAAGGATCAGAGCAGTAACTGCAACATCGTCAAAGCCTTCACTTTACTCCAAGCTCTTTCTCGAAAGTTTAGAAGTGTGGAAGTATCCAGCAGCTGTTCTCCAAAAGAAGGTGCAACCAGAGTCCAGCAGCAACTCTGCAAGGTGCGAGGTGGAGGGGCCAGCCCTCATGTCAAATGCCTCCAAGGCAGGTTCCACGAGGCAGGAGATGCAGCAAAATCTTTAGGAGAAACCTCATTGTGATTAAAAAGGGCTGCCTCATCCAGCAGCATCTTTGCATGAAACATTATCTCATTTATAAAAAAGAAAAAAAAGAAAGCTGTGAGAAGGTTTCACCAGTGAGTCTAAGTTTAGAATAGCATTCTGCACAGTTCAGAGGGAAACAATTGACACTTGCTAAATTAATTCAAATTGGTTTGACTGCAAACAGAATCATGTTCCCCCAGAGTCAGCACCATCTCAGGCAGAAAGGGATGCTGGAGTCTGTCCTGAGCTTGAACCCTCAGGACCATGTCCCATCCTCTCTGTCCTCTGACTCAGGCTGCCCTCCCCCGTCATGGGCGGGACAGACCCCCTCCAGCATCAAGGCAGGGATGCGTCACCCTGCCCAGCCTCTGCCCTCCGCTCAGGGAAGAACATGCCCTCAGACTGGAAAACGTCTCTGCAGGCAGACTCCTTTTTGCTTAAAGTCATTATTATCTGTTTTGGGTGGCACCTTTTTTCCCCACTCCCATTTTCCTCCTGCCTAGACTGCCTGAATCCTGGTTCCCCCATATACCAGCTGGGTGCATTTGGACTTCCCATGCCTCGTTTCCTGTCTGTCAAATGGGACTCATAACAACAGCATTTTCATCATAGAGTTGCTATGTGGGTTAAAACTTGTAAAGCACATAAAAAACTGTCTCTCCTTCAGAGTACGCTCCTGGCAAATATTAGCTGTTTTCAGGGGGACGTCTTTGTTGCTTGCTGTTCTTTGACGGTAAAGTCTAGCCTCAATTCTATTCCTGGTCAGTTCCTTGCAGCGGCTGGTTTGATATCTAAGTTCACCTTTCAGGGTGAAGTGGGCCCCCCATACCCTGCCCACCAAATGCATTCCTCAATCCTACACCTACTTCCACCAATAACAACTCTTCCCTCAAAGAATCTAAATCAGAAGGAATAAGAAAAATCGTTCAGCAACACCAGAAAATTAAATACCTAAAACCGTTGTACCTTTTTTGCTCCAATGTTAAACCCACAGACAATGTTGGCTCACCTCGACAGCTCCTCTTGGGCGGAGGGTGTGGTGGAGGGTGTGCCTCTGCTGGCCCACAGTTTGGAAGTTTAAGGGAAGATCTTGCCCCCAAATTTGTCCAAGAGTTTTGTGCTGACGCTACTCTAAGTATCAACTCGGCCAGTCCTTGTCTCTCTAGAAGAGCTTAAAGCAGAGAAGCTGCGCAAAGGTTGCCCACAGGCCTAAATTCCCATGGTGGGTCCCCCCTCAGGGCCCCAGCTACACAGACTCAGGATATGTTACTCCAAACAAGATGGTGCTCAACCAAGATAGGATTTGGCTTCTAAGTTAAAGTCGAGCTGAAAGCATATTTTGCTCTCTTTGTGGAAAGGTTTCAGGCGAACTCACAGGCTACACAAGGTCCAGCAGAAAGGCAGCTGGCCTTTGCAGGAAATATAGGCCTAAGGCGCTCACCAGTCCCCTACTTCTCATTGCTCCCTCTGGCCGTGCTACTCCCTGCAGAGGCAGTTTGGAACGTCTGTAATTGTCCTACAGTCTGTTTTCCCCAGAGTCTAACATCTGCTCAAGTCCAAGAACATTTCAAAAAGCCAAAGTAAATAAACAAAGAAACCTTTTTCCATGGCTCACCAGTTGGTTTTCCCAAGTTTTTCCCAGCTATATAAAGATATTTCAACGGACAGGAAATAGTTTCTTGACTGACACACTGTCTCTTGTGGGGAAGTTTAAGCTCTTGTCTGTCAACGTTTCAAGTTGCTGGAGAATCAGCCCACCTTCCTTTGAAAGCCTCCTGATACTCTCTCTCTGGGTAATTAGGTGTTCAAGTCATGAGCACCATGATATAACCTGAACTTTATGATCCCTTTAATAATCCAACTCACTGGGAAATCCCCATCTTTACCACTAATTAGCAACGTTCTTTTAATTAACTCAGGGAATAAGGCCCAGGCATATTTGGAGAACTTCTCCTCCCACCCCCACCCTTACAGAGACTGAAAGTTCAATTGGCAAAAAATTTTTTTTTCCAAAAATATCCACTTCACTTAACATGGTGGATTTATGAGTTTTCTATTGCTGCTGTAACAAATTACCACAAATGTAGTGGCTTGAACGACACAAATTTATTGTTTTACAGTTCTGGAAGTCAGAAGTCTAAAATCTGTCTTATGTTGATGAGGCTGGTCCCTTCTGGAAGGTCCAGGGGAGAATTTGTTTCTTGCCTTTTCCAGCTTCCAGGGGCTGCCTTGGCACTCCTCGGCTCACAGACACAGCACTCTACACTGTTTCTGTCTTCACATCACCTTCGTCCTCCTTTGACCTTCTCGCTGCCCTCTTATGAGTACACTTGTGATTATATTTAGGGCTCAGGCAGATAATCCACTATAATCCCCCATCTCAAGACCCTGAACTCAATCACCTCTGCAAAGTTCCTTTTGCCATGTAAAGTAACAACATAGGTTCTGGGTATCATGAATTAGATATCTTGGGGAGAAAGCTATTATTTAGCCTAGTACATATGAATTCTAATTCATTTTGAATAATGTGGGCCAGCCTGCACAGTTTTAAAAACATCTTCTTGTTTCATACATTACAAATGGGTCAATTGACAAGACCAAATTTTTGTCTGGCAGCTTGCACTATTTTAATTGCTGATCTGAAACTCTGTCCTTTAATCTGATTTTCCTCAATCCCTCCCATCTAGGACCACAAGACCTGCTAACAGTATTTCATTTCTTGCCCTGGCCAATTGTTCCAATTCACAAAAAAACAATTGTATCAATCAGGACTCTTTTGGTTGCCAGAGTAACCTAGCTTAAACTGGCTTAAATTAAAAGAAAAAAATGTGTAGTCTCACAAAGCTAGAAAGTGCAGAGGTATGGATGGCCTCAGGCACAGGTGAAAGGAAGTCCTCAATTGTGTCTTCAGGAATTGCTTACTTTCCCCATCTTTTTGACTTGCTTTCTTCTGTGTTGGTTTTTTTTCTCAGGCAAAGGTTAATGCTCCTAAGTATTTGCAAAAATGGCTACCAGAAGTGCTGGTCTTCTGTTAATTTGGCAACCCCAGCAGAAGGAGACAATACCTCTTTCCCAAAAGTTCCAACAAAAACCCCAGGAAGGATTCTCCTTGACCCTCCTGAGGTCACGAGCACAGTATGGAGCCAATCACTGTAACTATTGGGATATGGCGCTCTGCTTGTCCAGGCCAGAGGCGTAGACTCTTCGTAAAATTGAGGATGAGTGTTTGACCTGGGCCACACAACACAGAGGGGTGGCATCCCTCGCCAAGATAAAGGTACAATTAATAGAAGAAGTGGATGATGGCCAAATAAGATTAACATGTCCACTGTACCAGAGTCAGATAGATCTAAGTGGGGTCTTTTACATGGAGCATGTGATAGTTATATCCAGACACAGATTCTGAAGGTAGAATCATCTTGCTTTCTTAAAGCTAGATTCTTACCTCTATTCTTGAGCTACACAGTGTTAATCAGCTGTTTGTGGATCCTCAGATAACACTGGAGTCAGGGGAAAAATTACCTGTTCTCACGCTGAGGGCTGAATTATGAAAGGATCAAATACTCTAGAATCGCAAAACCACATCCCAAAAATCTCAACCCTGAGTCAGGTCAACAGATCAACCCTGGGGAAATTTAAAAGAAAATAAGTAATTCAATTGTCCAAAAGATTAAATGGCAACTAAGAAAACATGATGTTTAGAATACTGTACTCTCATTTTCAATAAGGCACAGAGTGATCGGAGTAACTATCCAAAGATTCTTGATTTTCAAAAATCTCCTGAATAAATAAAGTAAAAAAGGACTAATAAAGTTTTCAATTTCGTGGCTTTTAGAGTTTATTTTCACAAACTAGTTCTTGGATTCGTGAATCAAAAATCTATTTCTAGGTAGAGCATTCATTCTTCGTCCAAGAGTAGATATATTCTTAGTCCAATTTTAATTTTTCTCTTATTTGGAAAAGATGACTTAGAGAATTATAAAAAAAAAATTATTACATGGATAAAGGAATCTGCAAAATCAGAGAATTTATATTTTTCTATATAGACATTTGTCATTTATATTATAAAAGTATAATCTTAGTTTCTCGCAGTTTTTTTTGTTAAATGATGGTAACATGTAGTATAATCAGACACGTATATGCTAAATAGAGGCACCAGACTGCAGGGAGGGCTGCTTACCTGGTTTTTCTATTTTGGGTGACAGAATTTTATTTCGATTTCCAGAGGGGATCCACTTTGCCCACATAACTGTAGAAATAACCAAAAGAGGTGTTAATACATAATGAAGACATTATGTAAACAACTGAAAAGTTAACAAAAATAATTCAACTCGCATGACAAAATGAGAGTTATATATATTATCATAATTGATTTATGGTGTGAACAATAAATAATAAACTCTGAGATTTTGATATTCCAGCACCTCTTAAGAATCCACGAAACAATTAGAAGGATTTCACTCTTTTCAGATTTTCTCTTTTTTGTCTTTCAGTTCTGGTTCTTTCTAATTTTAGAAGTCTCCATTTTTCAGCCTTCAGTTGCATCAAGTTGCAATTTAAAATTTTTCAGCCTACAGTTAAATCAAGTTGGAATTTTAAATACAGGGTCTAAATAATTTTTAAAAATTCTTTCTTTTAAATCTTCTGTAAAATTCCTGCAACTACCTGTATGCCTCTGAGAATAGTCCTTCTCACTCAAAGCATGTGAAACCCTAGCAAAACAAGAGGCCCCTTGTAGCCAGGTTTTTGCTTTTCAAAGTTGCATTCTGCAACACTGCTTCCAGGGCCGCATGATGGTGGCTCATGCCTCTAATCCTAGCACTATGGGAGGCTGAGGAGGGAGGATTACTTGAGGCCAGGCCAGGAGTTTAGAAACACCCCTTCCAGGAAGCACAGTAATTTTAAAAAGGGCTTCCAATATTTTCCTGCATTTAATGAATAATATTGAAAGAGATCTCTTATTCAATTTCACAGAAACACTTCTCAAATGTCTCCCCCCTCCCTAGTCCCCATTTCTCTCCCTCCTTGCAACTACTCAAGTTTCTCTCCTGTGCTAAACCTAAAGCTCTCACTGAGCCTCTGCCTGTGCCCCTTCCTCTCTAGCCTCCCAGCCTCTGTATTATGTGCAACTCTGAATGAGTTGTTAGCCTTTCCTCCTCTGCTGCTCAGCCGTCCAGTTCCACGGACTGCAGCACTGGAGACCGGGAAACTCAACCAGCCAAGTTAAAACAAATTTTAAAGAGCAAGGAAAAGTAGATTCTTTGCAGAGAAAACTAAAATTTTCTGAAGTCAGAGAAAGGTAAAGGGGTAAGGGGAGAAGGAATGTTGCACAGTCCTGAATGTGGCCCTTGTGTTTTTATAACTTTCAGCACCGAGTTTTGGCACTCTCTGGCTGTTACTTGTTCAAGCCTGCATGACTCACGTTGGATAAAAGTGTTAGAAAGGTTAGTGGAGTCATTTGTTTTTTAAAGAAAAATAACTTCCAAGCTGAGTCTAAACTAAAAACTCTCCCTATTGCCCAGGAATGATGGGTGTCAAGGCACTTTCAAGGAAAACCATTTATGCAACCTCTCTGGATATAGCATTTCAAACTTTACTGTTTAATCATTCACGGAGAATGATTAAGAAGAGCACAGCCTCTGGAACTAGTCTGGCTGGGTTCACATTCCAGTTCTACCATTTTCTAACTGCAACCTCAGCAAGTTGCGTACCACCCCGTGCCTCAGTTTCTTCTTGTGAAAAAATGGAGAGAGTAATAGTATCTACCTTATAGTGCTGTGAGAAATCAGCATGTCACTACATGTGACATACCTAGAACAGTTCCTGGCACACACACAAAAAAACTCAATATATATTAGCCATTACTGTTTATGCTTACTCTCATGTAGGCTACATAGATGTTGATTTGGGATATTAGGATATCGTCTACTAAAGTACTTTTAGTATAGTCATGCTATGTAGAAAGATTTCTATAAGCCGCAGTGCCCATAATTCTGTCAATTCTGAGTTCACAAAAACTGTTATTTAGTTAAACTGGAAAATCATAGTAACTCTCAGAGTCTCCTACAAGCAAAAGACCATCTCTTCTAAGAAAAAGGCTGATACACCTACATGTTGTACCTATGACATCACACATATGTACCGGTGTGAACTTTTTGATTGAATTTACCATTTAATAGGCATAGTTGGCCAGTGGCCTGCTATTCCCAAAACTGAAGCTGTTACACGCAGGTCTGGGCTCTGGGCAAATGGGATTTTGTGCTTACTTTCCAGGCTGGCCGGGTTCACTCCACAGATGTGTTGGATCGAGAATCGAAGGCCCCGTGGTTCTGCTGGCCCAGGGTGTCTCCCTAGATAACTTGACATTACCAGGCTTAGAGCCTTGTTCAATTTTTACAACAGCTTTAGATAAATTTGGCTCACTCCAAATTTGCTGGTTCTGAAGCTGGCTGTATTGTTAGACTTCAATGCACTTGTTGCTCTTGAAAGCATCTTTAATCTCTTCCGTGGTTTTCTGCCCCAAATTTGGCCTTATAGCTTTTTTCGTCTGCTGCAAGGTTTCTGTCTCAGATTGCAGCCTCATAGTTCTTATCTCCGATAGAAAGCAACAGCATGGTGATTTAACATTATTAATTTCACTGGAAAAAGTATGAGAAATGGTTAATGTAGGAGTCTTGTGTGGGTATTTATGGGTAAATAACTAGCAATAGTCTACATTTTTAAATCATAGTTTTCTCATCCAAAGTTTAATCCAGTTCTGAAAGCACATGTGTCTTCTGCTCTTTATCAAGGTAAGGAAGTTCCTGTCTATTACTACTTTTCCGAGAGTTTTTATCATAAATGGATGTGGAATTCTGTCAAATGTCTTTCCTGTATTCATTAATATGCTCGTGTGATTTTTCTGTTTTAGCCTGTTAATATGGTAGATTGAGGCTTTCTTTATGGTCAAAGATGTGGTCTAACTTGGTATAATATATGCTCCATTTGTACTTGAAAAGAATGTTTATTCTGTTGTTTTTGGGTGGAACGTTACATAAATGTTGATTAGATCCTGTTGACTGAGGGTGTTCAGGGATTTTATATTCTTGCTGATTTTTCAGTCTAATTATTGACAGAGGAGTGTTGAAATCTCTAACTATAACTGTGGATCTGTCTATTTTTTTCAATTCTATCAGTTTTTACTGCATGTATATTAAAGGTCTGTTGTGTGGCGGATACCCATTTAGAATTGCTGTGTCTTCTTGATGGATTGACATTTTGATCATCGTATGATATACCTCTCTGTCTCTGGTAATTTTCTTTGCTCTGAGGTTTACTTTTTCTGTTATTAATGTAGCTACTCCTGTTTTCTTTTGATTAATATTTGCATGATATAATTTGTTCCATTCTTTTTCTTTCAACCTGCCTATATTGCTGTATTTGACTTGAGTTTCTCATAGACACCATATAGGTGGGTCAGGTTTTTTAAATTCACTCTGCCGAACTGTTTTTTAATTGGTATATTAAGTTATTTACATTTAATGTCATAATTGATATGTTAGACCTTAAGTCTGCTATTTGTTTTCTGTTTGTTCTTTCTATTTTTCATTTCTCCATTTCCTTTTCCTGCCTTCCTATGGGTTACTTAAATACATTGTAGTATTCCATTTTGATTTATCTGTAGTATTTTTTAGTGTAAGTATTTTTGTAGTTTTTTTTTTTTATTGAGTGCTAGGTATTTATTTTATATCTATCTATATATATACATAAAAATAAATGAGAAGGATCTAGCAATGTAACCATTCTCATTATATTAATACTGGCTGGAGGTATATATATCTTATCATGGTCTACTGGTGTCAACATTTTACCTGTTTGAGTAAAATAGCTTATCTTCCTTTATGTCCCTTTACCCTCCCTCATTTATAATTAGCTTAAATATTTCCTCTACATACAGTAAGAACCATATTTAGGCAATGTAATTTTTGCTTCAACTATCAAACATAATTTAGGAAACTTGAGAGGAAAAGGAAAATATTTTGTGTTTACCCGTATATCTACTCTTTCCATCATTATTTTTTCCTTTATGATGTTGTAAAATTTCATTTATCCTTTGTTTTCTATTCTGACTCCTTTTTAGCCATTCTTTTAGGATAGGTTTACTGGTGAAGAAATCTTTTTAGTTTTTCTTCAACTGAGAATGCGTTGATTTCTCCTTCATTTTTACAGGATATTTAGCTACGTATCAGATTTAGTGTTGACAGCTCTTCTCTTTTAGCACTACAACAATAGTGTCACCGCCTTCTGGCCTTCATAGCTTCCCATGATAAATCTACTGTTATTCAAATTGTTTTTCCTGTATAGTTAATGTGCCTTTTCTTTCTCACTATTTTCAAGATTTTTTTCTTTGTGTTTTAGTTTTCAGAAGTTTCCAGAAGTTTGACTGTGATGTGTCCTGATGTGAATTTCTTTTAATTTATTTTGTTTGGGATTTGCACAGCATCTTGAATCTGTAGGTTTGGGTAGTTTTCACCAGTATTTCTTCCAGTACTTTTTCAGCCCTGTTCTCTTTTTCTTCTCCTTCCAGAACTCTGATGACAAGAATGTTAAATTTTTAGTTATAGTACCACATGTCCCTGGAGATATGTTTACTTTCTTTTCAATCTATCTCTCTCCACTGTTCAGATTAGGTAATTTCTGTTGTGTAAGGTTATAGTAGAATCTCCCCCCGTGTGTGCTTAAAAACTTTATCGATTACAGCTCCTTGGAATTTCCCCACCCCAGACTGGCAGTTTCGATTGCACCAGAAATACCTCCCCCACGGCCCCTTGGAGAAGTTTGTGCAAGATTAAGTCTTTGGAATGTCCTCGCCCTGAAACCAGGATTAGGCTACTGGAAATATCCCCCTGGCCACCTGCGTGTGGTTTTTGCCTTTATAAACCCCAGTGTCATAGTTCTCGGTGCGGCAGCTAGCCAACTTGGTAACGCTGTGCGCCCCTGCGCTGCGCTGGAAATAAAGCCTCTTGCTTTTTGCATCAAGTCTC